>MDKF011044750.1:0-45702 GCA_026770625.1 Nicotiana glauca
TTGATTGCAACCCAAATCCAAATCTCGACAAAGTCGAAGTGCGTTAACAAAAACGGGCGCCTTGATGGCAACGTGGTCGAAAACTTACTTTCACGATGTAGCAAGTCTTTTCAAATAAATAATAATAAAGAAGTTTATAAATCAGAGCACATAAGTTAGCATGTAATAAAATCAAATAAAACGAAAATACAAGAGTTGAGCGACCGTGCTAGAACCACGGAATTCGGGAGTGCCTAATACCTTCTCCCGAATTAACAGAATTCCTTACCGAGGATTTCTAGTTCGCAGACTGTAACGGAGTCAAACTTTCCTCGGTTCGGGATTAATTCGGTGACTTGGGACACTATTATATTCTCAAGTGGCGACTCTGATTTTTTTAATAACTAATCCCGTTCCGATCGTCCTTTAAGTGGAAAAACTCTTTTTATTATACCCTTTGCGGGGTGTAAGCCGTAAAAAAGAGGTGTGACAACAGGTATTGTTTCAGTCTGCCACAGAGATGCCTTTGTGTTATTTGATCCCGGTTCCACTTTTTCATATGTGTCATCATATTTTTTTCATTATTTAGATATGCCCCGTGAGTCTCTTATTTCATCCGTTCATGTATCTATGCTAGTGGGAAATACTATTATTATAGACTATGTGTACCGATCGTGTGTGGTGGCTATTGGGAGTCTGGAGACCCGAGTGGACCTTTTGTTGCTATGTATAGTGGACTTTTATGTGATATTAGGCATGGATTGGCTATCTCCATGTCATGCTATATTAGGCTGTCATGCAAAGATAGTGATGTTGGCTACGCTGGGCATGCCACAGATTGAGTGGCGGGGTTTGACTGAGTTTGTTCCCAGTAGGGTAATTTCATTCTTGAAGGCCCATTATATGGTTGGGATGGATTGTCTTTCTTACTTAGCCTTTGTGAGGGATGTCAGTGCGGAGGCTCCCAGCATTGATTCTTTTCCATTTGTCAGGGAGTTTCCCGATGCGTTTCCTGCAGACCTACCGGGCATACCACCGAACATGGATATTGATTTTGGTATTGACCTAGTGCTGGGTACTCAGCCTATTTCTATTCCACCGTATTGTATGGGACCAACGGAGTTGAAGGAGCAACTTCAGGAACTCCTTGATAAGGGGTTTATTAGGCCTAGTGTGTCGCCTTGGGGTGCGCCTATTCTATTTGTGAAGAAGAAGGATGGCACGATGAGGATGTGCATTGATTACATGCTATTGAACAATGTTACAATCAAGAACAAGATTATTTGACTCATATTGATGATTTGTTTGACCAGCTTCAGGGAACGAGAGTGTTCTCCAAGATTGATCTTCGTTCAGGGTATCACCAACTAAAGACCAGGGACTCAGATATTCTTAAGACAACTTTTAGGACCCGATATGGTCAATATGAGTTCCTTGTGATGTCTTTTGGGTTGACCAATGCCCTAGTAGAGTTTATGCATTTGATGAACAGCGTGTTCCGGTCGTATCTTGACTTATTTGTCATAGTTTCCATTGATCATATTCTGGTGTATTTGCGTAGTCAGGAGGAGCACGCGGAGCATTTCAGAGTTGTGTTACAGAGATTGAGGGAGGAGAAGCTTTATGCAAAGTTCTCCAAGTGTGGGTTTTGGCTCGGTTCAGTGGCTTTCTTGGGCATGTGGTGTCCAGTGAGGGTATTCGGGTTGATCTAAAGAAGATAGAGACGGTGCAGAGTTGGCCCAGACCGTCTTCAGCCACAGAGATTTGTAGCTTTCTTGGTTTGCAGGTTATAACCGTCAGTTTGTTATGGGATTTTCATCTATCACATTACCCTTGACCAAGTTGACTCAAAAGGGTGCTCCTTTCATGTGGTCGGGTAAGTGTGGGGAGAGCTTTTAGAAGCTCAAGACTACCTTGACCACATCTCCAGTGTTAGTTTTGCCATCAGCTTCAGGTTTATATACAGTGTATTGTGATGCTTCGAGAGTTGGTATGGGGTTTGTGTTGATGTAGGAGGGTAGAGTTATTGCTTATGCTTCCCATCAATTGAAGCCCCATGAGAAGAACTATCTTGTTCATGATTTGGAGTTGGCTGCCATAATTTATGCATTGAATATTTGGAGGCATTATTTGTATGGTGTGTCTTGTGAGGTGTTTACTGATCATCGTAGCCTCCAACATTTGTTCAAGCAGAAAGATCTCAATTTGAGGCAATGGAGATGGTTGGAGCTGCTAAAGGACTATGATTACTATCTTGTACCATCTGGCGAAGGCCAATATAATGACCAATGCTTTGAGTAGGAAGGCGGTGAGTATGGGGAGTTTGGCATATATTCCTGTTAGGAAGAGACCTCTTACAGTTGATGTTCAGGACTTGGCCAATCGGTTGTGAAGTTGGATATTTTGGACACCAGTCGGGTATTGGCTTGTGTGATTTCTCGATCCTCTTTTTGATCGCATCAGTGAGTGTTAGTATGATGATCCTTATTTGCTTGTCCTTAAGGACATAGTTTAGCACGACGATGCCAGAGATGTGACCATTGGTGATGATAGGGTGTTGAGGATGCAGGGCCAGATTTGTGTTCCCAATGTGGATGGGCTTCGGGATTTAATTCTGGAGGAGGCCCATATATCACAGTATTCCATTCATCCGGGTGCCGCGAAGATGTATCAGGATCTGAGACAACACTATTGGTAGAGAAGGGTGAAGAAGGACATTGTAAGATTTGTAACTCGGTGTCTCAATTGTCAGCAGGTGAAATATGAGCATTAGAGACCGTGTGGCTTGCTTCAATAAATGGTTATTCCAGAGTGGAAGTGGGAGCATATCACCATGGACTTTGTAGTTGGGATCCCACGGACTTTGAAGAAGTTTGATGCTATTTGGGTGATTGTGGATCGACTAACCAAGTCTGTGCACTTCATTCCTATTTGTACTACCTATTCCTCAGAGCGGCTAGCAAAGATTTATATCCGAGAGGTTCTTCGTTTGCATGGTGTCCTAGTTTCCATCATTTCAGATGGAGGTACTCATTTTACTTCACACTTTTGGAGGTCTATATAGCGACAGTTGGGTAGTCATGTTGAGTTGGGCACAACTTTTCACCCTCAAACGGACAGGTAGTCTGAACGCACCATTCAGATATTGGAGGACATGTTGCGCGGTTGTATCATTGATTTTGGAGGGTCATGGGATCAGTTTCTACCGCTCGTAGAGTTTGCTTATAATAACAGTTATCAGTTGAGTATTCAGATGGTTCCATATAAGGCTTTGTATGGGAGAGGATGTAGATCTCCGATCGGTTTTTTTGAGTCGGGTGAGGCCAGGCTATTGGGTACAGATTTGGTGCAGGATGCTTTATAGAAGGTGAAGGTGATTCAGGATAGGCTTCATACAGTGCAGTCGAGACAAAAGAGTTATGCTGACAAGGAAGGTCCGGGATGTGTCCTACATGGTTGGTGAGAAGGTTCTATTGAAGGTTTCACCCATGAAGGGTGTAATTATATTTGGGAGGAAAGGTAAATTGAGTCCTCGGTTCATTGGGCCTTTTGAGGTACTTTAGATGATTGGGGAGGTGGCATACGAGTTTGCTTTGCCACCCAACTTATCAAGTGTGCGTCCGGTATTTCATGTTTCTATGCTCCGAAAGTATATTTGAGATCTGTCTCATGTTCTGGACTTCAACACGGTCCAGTTAGATGGTGATTTGACTTATGATATGGAGCCAGTAGCTATTTTGGAGATTCAGGTTCAAAAGTTGAGGTCAAAGGATATAGCTTCAGTGAAAGTGCAGTGGAGAGGTCGGCCCGTAGAGGAGGCTACCTGGGAGACCGAGCGGGAGATGCGGAGCAGATATCCTCACCTATTTGAGGCTTTAGGTATGTTTCTTGACCCGTTCGAGGACGAATGTTTGTTAAGAGGGGGAGGATGTAATGAGCCAGCTGGCCGTTTCATGAGTTATCGCTTCGTTTCCCCTATTTTTGCTTCTTATTGTCTTGTTTAACTGTATTATGTGATATCGGGTTGGTTGGTTCGGGTTCAGAGAGGATTTGGAAATGGATGAGACACTTAGTCTCTTTTGAGTAGGCTTAGGTTGGAAAAGTCAACTAGATGTTGACTTATGTGAAAAAGGGCTCGGATTTGAATTTCGATGATTCAGATAGTTTCGGGAGGTGATTTGGGACTTAGGAGCTTGATCGGAATGTGTTTTGGAGGTCCGAAGTAGATTTAGGCTTAAATTGGGGAAATTGGAATTTTGGCATTTTTTGATTGATATGTGAGATTTTGATATATAGGTCGGAATGGAATTATAAAAGTTGTAGTAGGTTCGTTGTGTCATATGTGATGTGTGTACAAAATTTCAAGTCATTCGGATGAGGTTTGATGGACTTTTTGATCAAAAACGAAATTCGAAAGTTTTTGGAATCTTAGGCTTGAATCCGATGTTATTTGGTTGATTCGATATTGTTTTAAGTTTTTCGAAGATTGGTATAAGTTTGGATAGTGGAATGTGACTTGTTTGTGCTTTTTGTTGAGGTCCCGGGGGCCTCGGGTTGATTTCGGATGGTTGACGAGAGATTTTGAGTTTGAGATTGCAGTTGAAGCTGCTGAACCACTATCATAAGCGCACTTATGGCTTGGGCACCACAGGTGCGGGACCACAAAAGCGGAAGGATAGCCGCAGATGCGGAAGGCTAGCTGCAGATGCGGAGGTTGGCATGAAGGGCTGAAGCGTAGGTGCAGATGATTGGTCGCACCTGCGAGATCGCAGGTCCGGAAGGTGACATGCATGTGCGGAGTTATGGTTTTAAGTGAAAACCAGAGATGCGGTGCTTTGGCCGTAGATGCGGTACCGCAAGTGTGAAAAGCCTGGGGTCAGAAAGTATATACTTGGTCCTTTGTGATTTTCAGCTCTTCTTCACCATTTTAAAATCGATTTTGGAGCTTTTTGGGAGATTTTGAGGAGGGAATTCAAGGAAGTTTCGTTGAGGTAAGATTGTTGAACCTAAAACTCGTTCCTATGGTGTTATTCCATTGATTAGGCTTGAAAATTATAGAAATTTGTGTGTAAATAGTGAAGAAACTAGGGCTTGAGATTGGAGACCTTTGATTAGAGATTTGAGGGGTCATTTGTTGTTAGATTTTGGTATTCTTGGTATGTGTGGACTCGTGGGAGGATAAGGAGTTTATTGATATAATTTTTATTGGGTTCCAAGATGTGGGCCTGGGGCTCGGGATTGGTCAATTTGGGGATTTGTGTTGTAATTTGATTATTTTCGCATGGGCTTCGTTCCCTTAGTATATTTGACGTCATGATTTTGATTTTGGATAGATTCGACGCGAGTTGAGGCCGGGGCGAGAGGCAAAGGCATCACGAGCTAGAGTTTGGACTAGATAGAGGTAAGTAATGATTGTAAATGCTATCCTAAGGATATGAAACCCCGAATTTCACATCGTTGTGCTACTTTGAGGTGATGTAGATGCTAGATGACGAGTGTGGGGTCGTGCACCATTAGAGATTGTGACCTAGTCCGTCTCGTATGATTGCTATGTCGCGTATTTGCTTGAAAACTATTTGATATCATTGTGTTTTGGGAAGTATTAGCATGTTTTGGGCATCATGCCTTATTTGGGCATCGTGCCACTGTTTTGCACCCTTAGGGAATTTTTACTACTATTCCTCACTATTTTGACATCATATTTATACTTAGTCATGCTGTAATCTACTTTTTTCATAACTCAACCATATTTACTCCGTTTTGATATTTTAAATAATATTTTGGGCTGAGCATCATGTTTTACTATTGCCCGAGTGACATGAGAGATTTCCGACTGAGTGAGGCTGAGGGCCAGTATTGTGAGGATATTATGGGATCGGACTGCGTGCCGCAGTAGTGTTGTACTGATTCATGATTATGAGGCCGAGGGCCTGATTTGTTACGCCACGAGTGGCTTGTTGTGAGGTCGAGTGCTTGTTTGATTATACCACGAGATGGCTTGATATTGCGCTTTGGCTATAAGGAGCCCCTCCAGGAGTCTGTACACCCCTAGATAATTAAATCATTCATGATTTGGACATTTTATCAGAAAGTTATGATCGATTGAAGATGGCTGGTGGAACAGTTTCGACAGAAATTTTTTATGCATGGAGCCGACTTTAGAAGCTCATATCTCGGAATATATAAAGAGTTATATGGTGTACAACCTATCAAATAAAAGATCATCGAGTCTAGTTTCTAAATCTTCAAATAGTTTGTCATTTGGATATTTCCATAAGGAGTTATAGGTGTTTTAATAGAAGGTGTACAGCAGGGGAAAATGGAAAGAGGATGTACAACCTATACAGCGCGAGGTACAACTCGATGACGCATGGACAGATTGTTTTAAACACGAGTTTTATCCCATTTCTTTCATTTGTCTTGGACGATTTTGGAGAGCTCAAGGAGGGATTTTAACCAAGCAACACTAGGTAAGTGATCTCTTCATATTTTTGAGTTAAATATGTGATCTTACATGGATTTATACATGAAAATCAGTAGAAAAAAGTGCAGTTAGGGCTTGAGATTATGAGACCTTCTAGGGATGATATGAGGGGTCAAACGAATTCCGATATTTGAGTTCTTTATATGTACGGACTCGTGAGATTATGAAGAACATTTTGGTATAAAGTTTGTCCAGTTTTGGGACATGGGCTCGGGGGTCGGGTTTTGACTAATTTCGGGTTTTGTGCTTAAAATTGATCTTTTTCAATTGGAATTCATTCGTTTAGCATAATTTGATGATATAAATCTGAACATGGTAGATTTGGGACATTTGGAAGTTGGTTCGAGAGGCAAGTGTGTTGCGAAGTAGCTTTTCGGCTAGATCGAGGTGAGTAATGATTTTAAATACTGTTATGAAGGTATGAAACCCCGAATTGCACAGCGTCATGCTATATTGAGGTGAAACACATGCTAGATGACGAGTGTGGGGTCGTGCACCATTGGGGATTGTGACAGTCCATCTCGAATGACTATTTTTCTGTATAATGGGCAGCTAATTGTTTGATATTGTTATACTTTAGGCTAAATGCCATATTTGGGCTTCGTGCCAACTGTTTGAACCCTTAGGGGATTGTTAATGATATTTTCCTCACTATTTGATTCCATACTTGTGCTTAGTCATGCTATATTTTCACTATTTTAAAAACTCAGCTATGTTATTCTGGTTTAAACTCATAATTTATATTTTCAAAGATATTTGAGTTGAGCTTCAAGTTTTACTAATGCCCAAGGGGCTTATGAGATTCTGACTGAGTAAGACCGATGGCCTGTATTGTGAAGATACTTTTGGGACGGGCTACACGCCGCAACAGTGATATACCGATTATGATAATGAGGCCGAGGGCTTGAGATTGTGCGCCACGAGGTGGCTTGATATTGATATGAGGCCGAGAGCTTGTTTATGATGCCACGAGATGGCTTAATATTGCGCTTGGGCCAGAAGGGCCCCCTCCAGGAGTCTGCACACCCCCAGTGAGCGCGTGTACCCATTGTAATATGCGATATAGCCCGAGGGGCTGGTATTGTTCTGAGATATTGCCCGAGGGGCGAATTTATTGACATTGTGCCCGAGGGGCGAAACTTTATGTACTTATCTTTTTTATTTACCTGTCATGTACCTGTTTAATTGTGTAATTGTGCCTGAGGGGCAGATCTTCTATCCTTATTTGTTCTAATTGCTTGCATTCAATTGCTTAATTGTTGAAAAACCATTTTTGAAGAAGTTTAAACTGAGCTAAGGTGCTTAAGAGATTTCACAGTTTCATTACTTTCTTACTGGTTTTGTACTGCTTTTATACAACATGTTGATGTACTCTTCGTGATTTCCTATCACTCAGTCTTCATTTATTTTTATTACTTACAGAGTTGGAATTACTCACTTTACTTCATGCACCTTGTGTGCATATTCAAGTATTTTTAAACTCGGTAGCGGGTATTGGTTGCTCAGAGGCAGAGTCATCAGAGTTTAGCAAGGTAGCTGCCCGATGTTCGCAACACTGATTTTCTCCCTCTCAATTTCATTAGATTGTATCTAGTACATTTTAGACTCTTATTGTATTCGAACCTTAGTAGATGCTTATGACTGGTAACACCCCGGTATCAGGCTGTGTTGAGTTTGTTTTTTCGCAAATTATACTGTTAACTGCTTATTTTTTAGATTTATCATGTTTACAACTTAACAATTATTATTTTATTGCTTAAAATTAGAATGGAAATGTGTCGGGTGGCCTTGTCTTCACGAGAGGCGCCATCGCGACTGGGTCTGAGTTTAGGGTCGTGACATTAATTAAATGTTATTCTTAAATATTAGGAAATTAATTGAATGAATTTGTCCAACATGAACACTATTTTAAAAGGATAAAAAAGGCGAATGACATTTCATTAAGGGCCTTCATTTTTTAATATAGTGTAGATTATTTGTTGTATGAACACAAACCCGGTTGTTTGGACTTAACAAACCAACATACCTAAATTCGGTCTTTAAAATTTTGTTGCATAGTTACATAACCGAGTGAGCCTAGCTAAACCGGGTTAACAAGACCTGCAAAATTGTTATCTAAGGATGTTTACCCTTAAAAATGGATAACAATTGAATTTATACGTGGTTTTATGGATATGTTGATTAATCCAATACAAGTAATTAATAACGTTAGATAAGCAAATTAAAAATGAAATAAATAGCCAAACCAGTTGTAGTATCGAGTCCAGGCTCGGATCAGAGCTTAATTAGTCTACCTTCGATTCTGAGCCAAAATATATGTGAAAAGAAATGAACAAGAATAAGAACTTTGAGATAACGTAGAAGCACAAAAAACAAGTTTATATTGCCTACATATCCGTGTTACCGTGTGTTTTTTGAATAAAAATTACTCCCTTTATATAGTAGTAGAGTTTTATACCTAGAATAACTCTAAAAAAAGGTAAAAATCTTTTTTTTGTTAATTACTAATCTGTTGTCGATACGGGCCAAGATCTATACCATGATATCCGGTTGGGCACGGATATCACGACCCTTTATTCATCATGTGTGGACATTTGATAATGATTTCTAAAGTCTTGGAGCTCGAACCAGATCCGGGGGCATGGTCCTAATGGCTCCGGTGGCATGTGCTTTATTCGAACCTCGGTATAAGAGCTTCCAAGCTTTAATTATGATTACTTGTAGTTATGTCCTTGCTTTGTTTGCCCCACCGGGAGTTCGGGGTACTCATTGGCCCAGTTTTAACCCCTATACAGATAGTCCCCTCGTTTCTCATAGAGTAGGTTTGCCGAAACAATGAGAAGCGATAGATGTTCTCTGGTTCTTTCTTCCGTATGTTACAACCAAAATGACGAAGAAGTTTGAAACTTCCCATCAGTGGCATCGTTCAGTCTTTGAACACGTGTCAACCATCGGGTGGTTGCCTTCGAATGTGAAGCGTCGCGTGCTTCCCCGATAAAAGCTTCTACCCTTTTCTCTTTTTCACTTTCCGATCAAGCTTCAAGCTTCGAATTTCCCAGCTATCATCAACTTCTTTCAAACTTTCATATCTTCCCTTGAAAAGCTTTATTCTCTGAGGCTGTTCAATTGCCGACGACTTCAAGGTCGAGAAGGCCTCTGTGATGACCCAACTAGTCGTTTTGAGCATTTGCACTTTGCTCGATGGTTTGAGGGCATGAGTATTCCCATATGATGTATTACGACTTGTGTGTATCGTCTGTTTCAATTTTTGGATGATTCCAAATTAGTTTGGAAGAATGAATTTCATTGTTGAAGCTTTAAGTTGGAAGAGTTGACCAAGTTTAACTTTTATGAATTTGTCCCTAAAAAGGAATTTTGATTGTCTCGTTAGGTCTGGATGGTAATTTTGGACTGGGGCGTTGCCCGATTTTGTGTTTGGATATTTCTAGAAGGATTCGGTGCTAACTGACAAAAGTTAGAAATTTAAAGGTTTAGAAAGATCATAAGTGTGACCGAGAGTTGACGTTGAGAGTATCAGATTTGAATTTTTGGTTTCGGGAATTGGAATAGCTTCGTTATGTCATTTGGGACTTGTGTGAAAAATTTTATCTCATTCCGAGTCGGTTTGATATATTTTGGCGCGAGTTTTGGAAGTTAAAAGTTCAAAACTTCATTAAGTTTAATCTGAGGTGCGATTCATTGTTTCGATGTTGTTATGCGTGATTTGAGGCCTCAAGTAGGCACGTGTTATGTTATGGGACTTTTTTGGTATATATGGACGGGGTCCCGAGGGGCGCGGGTAAGTTTCAGACGAGCTTTGGACCATTTTGTCGCATGTTTCAATTGACTAAGGCTGCTGGTTTTGGTGTGGCCACATCTGGGGACAATTGGTTGCCGAAACAAAAAGGGCAGCTGGGCGTGAAGGCCGCAGAAGCGGGAGGTATTCCGTACCCGTGACATCGCAAAAGCAAAAGTAGTGGTCGCATCTGCATGTGCACAGAAGCGGAATTTGTTCCGCATGTGCGATGGGCGATTCCAGTGCCTGTCCGCAGAAGCGAAAATTTGGTCGCACAAGCGACGCCGTAGAAGTGTAGAAGAGTTGGTGGTTTTTCATCATTTTTTTATATTGGAGCTCGGTTTGGGCGACTTGGGAGAGGAATTTCACCATGTGTGGTTTTTCATCATTTTTGTATTTTGGAGCTCGATTTGGGCGATTTGGGAGAAGAATTTCACCATGTGAATTGGGTTAAGCATCCTTCACTCGGTTTTGAATATATTTCATGAATATATCCTCGTTTTTGGCATTTCGTTGAAGATTTCAAGAGAGATTGGGTTTTTTACCTAAGTTTTATAAAGTGAATTTTCGAGTTTTGAATATCGATCCGGAGTCGGATTTGAGTGAAGCTAGTATGGTTGGACTCGTAATTGTATGGGTTTTTAGATTTTGTGAGTTTTTCCAGGTTTCGAGGTGTGGGCCTGGGTTTGATTTTTGTTGACTTTGGGGTTTTCAGTAAAGATTTGACCTTTATTATTTGGAATTGTTTTCTTAGATATTTTTGATGTATTTGAGTTTCTTTTGGCTAGTTTCGAGCTGTTCGGAGGTTGATGCCCGTGGGATGGTATTTTATGAGCATCATTTTGCTTGCTCGTTATTGGATTTGTCTTGTTCGAGATAAGTAACACTTCAAACTTGGTGATGAGGGTATGAACGCCTGAATATACATGATATGTGTTTGGTGTTGAGGTGACGAGCATGTGAGTGTGCACCTTGTGAATTGTGACTCGGTTATTTCTATGGTACTGTATAGTTATCTAATCTTATTTTTATCCATAAAATCTCTATGTGCTAGAGTAATTGAGTTGTGATCCATGTTAGAAATCATAGCTAGGCTACATGCTTATCCTATTGGGACCCACTGAGGTCATTTGTACTATTGAGCTATTTGCTTACATTGCAATTACATAGTCATACGCATTTATTTGCATATCATATCTCAATCCATGTTACCGTTTATTGATACATCACATCATCATTTTGGGCTGGTTTTTATGAAATTGTGAGCCCAGAGACTGGAGAGATTGATGACTGAGTGAGACCGAGGCCTGATGGTGAGGATATTCATGGGATCGGTTTGCACGCCGCAGCAAGTATTATTGATTTATGATGGTACCGGGTTGCACGCCACATCTCCATGATTGGCTTCTTATAGCGCTTGGGCTGGATCTCCCCTCCGGAGTCTGCACGCACAGTGAGCACAAGTACCTACTGAGTGAAAGTGCCGAAAGTGAGTGCTAAGTGACTGTGAGTATAGAGTGATTGTATGGACCGAGTGATTGTGAGAACTGAGTGATTGGGAGGAACGAGTAACTGGGAGGTCTGAGTGAATTGATACTCTGAGAGTATGCATATAGTTTTATTACTGAGTTTCCTTGCATTCGACATGCACACTTGACATATAGGCATAGAGATGCATTTTCCTCATGTACGGTACTGCTTCATTCATGGCTTCAAATATGTATTGACATGTAGCCATAGAGATGTATTTTCCTCATGCCATTCGAAAATGAAACATTTGCCTATTGAAAGCTTTGGGAAAATCAGAGTTTTACAAACTTACTCATATTTTGGTGATTTCAGTAAAAGATTTGGATTTTCACTGATATACTGCAAAATCATGCCTATTTTTTTCGGAATTGTGAATGAGCTGACATTTTATCTTTGAATCATTTCTTTTAGCACTTTTATTATGTAGTTATGAACTGTTGTTGAGGCATAGAGATGTATTTTTCTCATGCCATTCAAATATTAAACATTTACCTGTTGAAAGCTTTGGAAAAAATCACAGTTTTACAAACTTACTCAAATTTTGGTGATTTCCATAAAAATTTGGATTTTCACTGATATACTGGAAAAGCATGTCTTTTTTTTCGAATTGTGAATGAGTTGACATTTTATCTCTGAATTATTTCTTTTAGCACATTTATTATGTTGTTATTGTAGAAAATAAATTTGCGTTGAGAAAATAAAATCAGGATCGAAAAATATCGCAACAATCGTAGCTTTTTATTTCAAAAAATATAAGTGTACAATCTCTATAATTCATCTGTTTCTACTTTTCTAATATAAATTCAAGGGCCTTTGATCTTGATTTTGAATTTGAATTTCATTTATCCATTGCGAACACTTTGATTATTGCCATGAATTGTATCACGAACAAGTAGCCTTGATCTTGAATGCCTTGTATTTAAGTTAACTTCGTTCTTGATCTTGAATACTTGAATTGTTCTTCGCTCTTGAGCTTAAACTTGATTTTTTGAACATGAACTTGATTGCTTGAAGCTTGAAACTTGTAGAGAAATTTGCGGTGTTTGATCCACGAGCTCTCTCTTGCTTCTTGTTATAACTTCTAGTGTCTTTTCTGGGTTATGAAGACCCCTATTTATAGTTGTGGAAGGGAGGAATTGTGATATAAATAAACTCTATCCGACCAATCCAATTGAGTGTGACATGACCGCATTTGATTGGCCAGAACATGTCACTTGCGCACGGGGCGCGATTTTATTGGCTCTTTAATTTGACTTGGCATGTCTTGTCATTTTGACACGTGGCACGATCTCATTGGATCTTGCGTTTGACGCGCCACGTCAGTTAATACGTGGCATCAAACTGGGCCTCTAGGAGATGACATCTTGGGCTTAATGAAGTGGACTCATCACTTTAGCCCAATTAAATGAGCTAGCCCAATTGATTAAGAATTATTTATTTAATCTATATATGTTGGACTCATATAATTAATTCAATTATATTAGCCCATAATATTTATTTGGACCAGTGTATCTTGAATTTTAAAATATAATCCAAATTATTTTACGGATTTAATTCTAATAAAATTTATATGCCTACAAATTCCCCCTGCTTCAAGACTTGTTGAGGTATGGACTTGTCGTAACCGAAAATGGGTCACGAAATATTGCTAACTTGTCAAATTTGTCGCATTCCAGAGTAAAATGTAGAGTACTAACCATGTAATTTGTTACATATATACCCAATCAATTACCTGAACAATGTAATAATCATTTACCTTTGAATAAGGACAAAGACCAAACTATGCAAACTATTATTTTAAAATAAGTTGTAGCGCCATTGCATCTCCATATCTCAGTAGGAAACTAAAATCAAGACTTATTGTAATGATTGGATCACATTCTTTTTTATTGTCATGATTAGAAAATTCACACAATTTGAATGTATTTGAAAATTTCACACATAGTCGACCTTGTGTGATTTGGAAATTGGATTTTTGCGATAATCTCCCTGGCTCTGATACCACTGTATAAAGAATAGAGCAAGAGACTCCAATAAAGCAAACTAAATCATAGATGCGAAAGTTTTTCTACAAAGGGGCTGGCTTCAACAACCCATAAGGGACGGCTTGCCAAGCTACACAACTCAGAAAACTTTTGTACTATAACCAACATTAGCTATTTGTAACTCAAAAAACTTTTGTACTCTAATAAGCTAACTTTCTTAGAGTATTCTTACTCTATTTTCATACATGGGCCGGCCTTTCCAATTATTCGAAAGAAAGAACAAAAGAAAAATTTAAAAAGCACTCATATGTAATATATCACAAAGATTTACAAAGGTTACCGGATGATCTTACAACTACTACTAGGACTAGGAGGTTATTACAAGACAAACTTACATTATAAAATAAACCTATCTTACAAGGCAAACTTTTCTACAAGTGGGTACCTCTTGGCTATGAAAGACTTTAGGCAAAAAAAACTATAAAGCTCCTGAAAACATGTGAAAGGGGTGAAATATACATGGTGTGACATGTGAAAGTATGAGGAAGCAAGTGAATGCATGTGAAAGTAGGGTTTTACATGTGGCGAAACATGTGGAAGCATGTGAAAATAAGTAGAAGTGGCGCTCGGATAGTATGAAAAGGTGTGAAAATTTGTCTTGGCATGGGTTAATGATTTTTGAGGGTTTTTTGGTAGTTAATGTAGGATTATGATGGGATTAGCAGGGATTTAGATAATTATCCTTCATTGATTCTAGGGTTGTCCTCTAGGTTTCTTTTCAAAGATCTTCTATAGTAATGCCTGGAACTTGACGGTCCTTCTTCGCTGTGCTCTTTATCTTTTGAATTAAGAGATGTAGTCCGCAACCTTAATCTGAAAATGTCATGAGTAATTTTTTCTCGGATGACTTCGTATGGGGTTTGATATTCATTTGCTGCTTCCTAGACTCTTTCCCAGTGAGGATGATTGCTTGCATAATTCCAGCTTGTCCAATCTTTTGGCCATATCGCCCTAAGGATGCACTTGTTTTGCTGGAAAAGAATTATTTGTGCCTCACTATATTCTTCTTCCATGGTTAAAAAGGATACAGGAAATTTCCACCAGAATCATTCCTCTGCTTGCACCTGGACTTTCCATTAATAATCTTCACTGGCCTATGGAACATGGATACCTTTGCTGTGTAGAAATCGTTGAAACATTTTATCCAATATCTTCTAAGTTTGAACCGTAGCAAAAATACTTTAAGAGCTAGTGCAATGTTATCAAAATACTTGAAGACGTTGCATTTGAATTCCTTCAAAATATAATCCTAGTGGCATAGGTACTAGAAAAACCATAATAGTTCTTGTTGTCACACCTCCTTTTTTACACACACCCCGCCGAGGGCGCTATATAAGGGAATTTTTCCAATTAAAGTGACATTAATAGAGATGGGATTATTTATTCAAAATCAAATTCGTCACTCGGAATAAGTTATGGTTTCCCAAGTCACCGCTTTATTTTAAATCCAAAATCGAGGAAGTATTATTTTTAAAGAGTCTGTTAACCCGAAGGAAGGTGTTAGGCACCCCCAGATTCCGTAGTTCTAGCACAGTCGCTTAGCAATTCATATTCCGCTCAATTGTTCAACTACTCATTTTTAGGACCTATGTGCAATTATATTTTACCGCTTTTTAAAATTACTTGAATATTCATATTTAAAGGATTGAGTTACGCATACGTATACTTTTTTTTGGAGCGTCAAAAACCATGTCACGCGAACGTGTCCACGATTAATAACGCTTTGTTTATTTATTAAGAAAATTTAGTTGAAGTTGCGCGAACGCATATCTCGAGTCTTTTAAGAAGTTAATTTGCAATTGTATTACGGGAACATATATATAATTACAATACTAATCTAAATCGAGCCTAAAGCAATCTACGATCATTGGTTATTTATGGAAATCTAAGTTATAAAATTAAATACGAGGGCCATGAATTATAATTTGTCTAAATATGGCACCTCAAATTTGATTTAAAGAAATCTAACTAATTAAGCACTAAGGGAATTTGGACTCTGATTTACAAGCGAATGGGAAGGGGCCTAAACCAACAACAAGCCCAATTGCTTATTTTAGAGTATTTATGCGTCCAGCCCCAAAGAAAAGAGTTGGGCTCTCATGGAGCCCAAACCATGTAACAACACACAGAACAACTTTTATAACTGGGCCAAAGCTGCAACCCAGTTTCATGGATCAATGCTAATGAATGGATCCAAACCACATTTTTCATGATAACTCTGACGATCAAAATGATTACTGATAAAAATTACAGCTTTAAACAAACACAAGACACATTCATGATACCAAATTTATTTCCATAATTAAATGTGACCCTTAGGCTACAACAATTTTGACACAGTAAACTTAACCCTTGAGATCTAGAAAATTCCATAATAGTAACCATGATTTCCAAAGAAAAGAAAAACATTTGCTAGTACGAAACCCCATAAGACAATTCTGATTTCATGCTTAGACATATTACTTTAACGAATTCAACACAGTCCATAAAATACAAACACCGATTCTCACAACTTGAACAGATATGAAGCAAATGAATATAGTTTAGCCTAGAATTTCTGTTACAGTGATCCCATGATCCATAGATGTCCAAATAACCATTTCAATGACTCTACCAAACCCGAAGAACAGATCCTCAAATCGTTTGAACCATAGTTTAGTTAACCCTTTCTTATTTCTCATATTAACAAAGTCCCGAAATTAGCACAGTATATACTTAAATCTAGAAAGCATACCAATACTCTCGACAACATGAATCCACCAATACATTAATAATAGGAGAAAGGCTGAACTAAACATGTCCGGTAAATAGTCTACATATCGCATACTATAGAAGTGAAAAACTCAGAAGAAATAAACTCAAAACAACTTATATTCAATTGGATTTCTACTCGAGGTACATATTCACATTCACTTGTTGCTCATGGGTTTGAGAAGTACCTGGAATTCAAAAGAGAACCAAAGGAATGAAGAGTCAGCAAAAAAACTACAGCAGAATCAGCCTAAACAGCAATAGAACAATACCCAAAACCAAGCAGCTCAAACCAAACTTTTAAATCCCCAGGACTCAAACCATTTTTACCCAGGTGCAGGAATTTGAAGTTTTCAGAAGTTCTAACTAACCAAGAGGATCAGAAAACCAAAACCAGAACGAATTTTGAGCTGTTTTCCAACAAAGAAATGCAGGAATTTCAATGTTCTTCTAGAGTTTTTCTCAAGACTCAGCCGTTTCAATTTTCAGGATTTTTTAGTCTCTAATTTTTTTTCTGACTTGTGAGTGAAGAAAGAGTGCCTTTATAGGCAAGCCTTAGGGCAGCATAAAATGGATTCAGTTTTGCACATTAAACCTTTTGGATTTTTCATTTTTTCTCTCATGTCCTTAGTTTAAAAATTAGTATTTCAGTTTAGTCCCAAAGACACCTTCCCAGAAGCTTCCTAAATCAGTTATACATATATTCCCTAGCATAAATTCCTAAACTACCCCTTAAATCCCTGCTATTTACTTCAGAAATCTCATGGGTCAATTTGACCTAATGGTTCAACTCAAAAACCTGGGCTAGCAAGACTGGTTTAATCCTTTTTTTCCTGGGCCTCTAATTAACAGAGCCCAGATTCAAATCAGAAAAACATGAATTTAAAGGGCCAGATAGAATTTTCAGATTTATTTTCTCTTGAAAACCAAAAATAATGAAATAACAACAATAACAAGGAAGTTAAAACAATTATGCACTAACAGACTTTAAATTTGAACATGCGATCAGAAATGATTCAAAACAAAAAGAAAGCAATAGACAAAAACAGAAGAGATGAAGCAAGAAAAGATGAAAACTGGAATTTAAACGCAAAAGAAGAAGAAAAATGAGAGAAGGAAAAAGAAAGATGAAATTACCTAAGAACCAGTCGGAACAAATCTTGAAATTACCCCTCGAGCCTTCAATTTTGATCGAAATGGGCCTTAATCGTGTGTTCTCAAACGAAAACACACGAATAAGGTCAATTTTGGTTTCAAACCTTCATTAAACTCGCTGATTTGGGACGTTGGGGTTTTAGGGTTCAGGTTTTTGATGTAAGATTCGACGTGTTTCAGAGGGATTCGAGGAAAAAGAGTTATGGATTGGGAAAAGGGATGATGTAAGGGTTCTATGGTGTTAATTTGGGGCCGGTCAGAGGTGGCACCGCCGGCTTGAGGCGGTGAAAAATTGGGGCGGCTCTAGGGTTTTTGTTCAGTCTCTGAAGAGGGAGAGAAGGGTGAAAGAGATGAGTTAGGGGGGTTACATATTCGCACAGTTTTATACTGCCAATCCCCACAGTTCCCGTCCGTTCGATTTAGTTAAATCAACGGCTTAGATGATGAGAGACTAAAACGGTGTCGTTTGGTTACTTAAATGAGCGGAGCGGGTTGGGATGCAGATCTAGGCTAATTTTAACGGGTAAAGGGTGTTTAAATCAATTGGGCTTGGGAAATTTAAGTGGGTTAGGCCCAAAATAGATTTCCTTCTTTTATTTTCCTTTTTCTTTCAATTTCTTTTCAAATTCAAATCTTTTTTCTTTTTTTTTTTCAAATTAAAAATGAAACCTAAACTAATTCTTAAAAACTAAATTAGACTATCAAATTATATTAATTACTTAAAATATTATTTACAATAACTAATTAATTACCAAATTGAAAGTAGACTACACAAATCGAAGCTAGAAATCAAAAGTACAAAAATGAATTATTTTTTTGTGATTTTTTTATTTTTGCAAAACAAACTAATTTACTAATTAATATAAAATATATAAAATTAAATCCTAAATACAAATGCAATATATTTTTTTTTTGTATTTTTTCATGATTTAAATAACATTAAACATGCACACCAAAAATGCAAATAATCAGAAATATTCTACAATATTTCCTAAAATAAAAATAATTAAAATAAAATTCTAATTTTTGGGATTCTGTGGAGTAATTCATGTGAGGCAAAAATCACGTGGTCACAATTTTCCTTCTTTGCTCGGAGACATGAAGGGTTTTCGGGCAAAGATAAAATGAGCAATTATGAGGGATTTTGCCTGTTTCACACTCCATGAGAAGCATTTTTAAAAAGAGTCTGACTAAACCTTGCTTCAGAGGCTACTTATATATCCTTGGATATAAAGGAATCAGGTTAGTGTAGTTCTGAAAGTTTTGGTAGCTAGGACTACCGGAAAGCTGTGATTTTACTGTTGCTGCTGCTGCTACTACTTGCTAAAATCTCAACTAGGTAATGGAGGCCCTATGTTGAAAAAAAGGCGACCCGGGAATGGAGACCCTATGTCTAAAAATCTCAATTAGGGTATGGAGACCCTATGTTGGCAAAAAGGCGACTAGGAAATGGAGGTCCTATGTCTGAAATCTCAACTAGGGAATGAAGGCCCTATGTTGGGAAAACAGGCGGCTAGGGAATAGAGACCTTATGTCTAAAAATCTCAACTAGGGAATGGAGGCCCTATGTTGGCAAAATGCGACTAGGGAATGGAGGCCCTATGTCTAAAAATCTCAACTAGGGAATGGAGGCCCTTTGTTGGCAAAAGCCAACTAGGGAATGGATGCCCTATCTATAAAATCTCAAGTAGAAAATGGAGGCCCTATGTTGGAAAAAAAGGCGACTAGGAAACGGAGGCCCTATGTCTAAAATCTCAACTAGGGAATGGAGGCCATATGTTGGAAAAAAGGGCGACTAGGGAATGGAGGCCCTATGTCTAAAAATCTAAACTAGAGAATGGAGGCCCTATATTGGCAAAAAAGGCGACTAGGGAATGGAGGCCCTATGTTGGCAGAAAAGGCGACTAGGGAATGGAGGCCTTATATTGGCAGAAAAGGCGACTAGGGAATGGAGACCATATGTCTAAAAATCTCAACTAGGGAATGGAGGCCCTATGTTGGTAAAAAAAGGAGACTTAGGAATGGAGGCCCTATGTCTAAAAATATTAACTAAGAAATGGAGGCCCTATGTTGGCAAAAAGGAGACTAGGGAATGGAGGCCCTATGTCTAAAAATCTCAACTAGGGAATGAAGGCCCTATATTGGCAAAAACGCGACTAGGGAATGGAGCCCCTATGTCTAAAATCTCAACTAGGGAATGGATGCCCTATGCTGGCAAAAAAGGTGACTAGGGAATGGAGGCCCTATGTCTAAATATCTCTACTAGGGAATGGAGGCCCTATGTTGGCAAAAAAGGCGACTAAGGAATAGAGGCCCTATGTCTAAAATCTCAACTAGGGAATGGAGGCCCTATGTCTAAAATCTCAACTAGGGAATGGAGGCCCTATGTCTAAAATCTCAACTAGGGAATGGAAGACCTAACAGTAAAGATGACTAGTGAACAGAGGCCCTATGTCTAAAAATCTCAACTAGGGAACATAGGCCCTATGTTGGTAAAAAAGGCGAGTAGGGAATGAAGGTCCTATGTCTAAAATCTCAACTAGGGAATGGAGGCCCTATGTTTTCAAAAAAGGAGACTAGGGAATAGAGTCCCTATGTCTAAAATCTCAACTAGGAAATGGAGGTCATATGTTGGCAAAAAGGGCGACTAGGGAATGGAGGCCCTATGTCTAAAAATCTAAACTAGCGAATGGAGGCCCTATGTTGGCAAAAAAGGCAACTAGAGAATGGAGGCCCTATGTTGACAGAAAAGGCGACTAGGGAATGGAGGCCCTATATCTAAAAATCACAACTAGGGAATGGAGACCCTATGTTGGTAAAAAAGGCGACTTGCGAATGGAGGCCCAATGTCTAAAAATCTCAACTTGGGAATTGAGGCCCTATGTTGTAAAAAAAGGCAACTAGGGAATGGAAGCCCTATTTCTAAAAATTTCAACTAGGGAATAAAGGCCCTATATTGACAAAAGGCGACTAGGGAATGAAGGCCCTATGTCTAAAATCTCAATTAGGGAATGGAGGCCATATTTTGGCAAAAAGGGCGACTAGAGAATGGAGTTCCTCTATCTAAAAATATAAACTAGCGAATGGAGTCTCTCTATCTAAAAATATAATCTAGCAAATGGAGGCCCTATGTTGGCAAAAAAGGCGACTAGGGAATGGAGGCCCTATGTTGGTAGAAAAGGCGACTAGGGAATGGAGGCCCTATGTCAAAAAATCTCAACTAGGGAATGGAGGCCCTATATTGGCAAAAAGGCAACTAGGGAATGGAGGCCCTATGTCTAAAATCTCAACTAGGGAATGGATGCCCTATGTTGGCAAAAAAGGTGACTAGGGAATGGAGGCCCTATGTCTAAATATCTCTGCTAGGGAATGGGGGCCCTATGTTGGCAAAAAGGGCGACTAGGGAATGGAAGCCCTATGTCTAAAATCTCAATTAGGGAATGGAGGACCTTTGTGGGCAGTAAAGACGACTAGTGAATGGAGGCCCCATGTCTAAAAATCTCAACTAGGTAATGTAGGCCCTATGTTGGTAAAAACGGCGACTAGGGAATGGAGGTCCTATGTCTAAAATCTCAACTAGGGAATGGAGGCCCTATGTTGGAAAAAAGACGACTCGGGAATGGAGGCCATATGTTGGAAAAAAAAGCGACTAGGCAGTGCATGACCTATGTCTAAAAATCTCAACTAGGGAATGGAGGCCCTATGTTGGCAAAAAAGGCTACTAGGGAATGGAGACCCTATATCTAAAATCTCAACTAGGGAATGGAGGCCCTATGTTGGCGAAAAAGGCGACTCGGGAATGGAGGCCCTATGTCTAAATATCTCAACTAGGGTATGGAGGCCCTATGTTGGCTAAAAAGGCAATTACGGAATGGAGGCCCTATGTCTGAAATCTCAACTAGGGAATGGAGGCCCTACGTTGGCAAAAAAGGCAGTTAGGGAATGGAGACCCTATGTCTAAAAATCTCAACTAGGGAATGAAGTCCTTATGTTTGCAAAAGGCAACTAGGGAATGAAGGCCCTATGTCTAATAATCTCAACTAGGGAATGTAGACCCTCTGTTGGCAAAAGGCAACTAGGGAATGGAGGTCCTATCTATAAAATCTTAACTTGGAAATGGAGGCCCTACGTTGGCAGAATAGGCAACTAGGGAATGGAGGCCTTATGTCTAAAATCTCAACTATGGAATGGTGGCCATATGTTGGCAAAAAGGGCATCTAGGGAATGGAGGCCCTATGTCTAAAAATCTAAACTAGCGAATGGAGGCCCTATGTTGGCAAAAAGGCGACTAGGGAATGGAGGCCCTATGTCTAAAAACCTCAACTAGGGAATGGAGGCCCTATGTCTACAATGTCAACTTGGTAATAGATGCCCTGTGTTGGCAAAAAAGGTGACTAGAGAATGGAGGCCCTATGTCTAAATATTTCTACTACGGAATGGAGGCCCTATGTTCTCAAAAAAGGCGACTAGGGAATGAAAGTCCTATGTCTAAAATCTCAACTAGGGAATGGAGGACCTATGTGGGCAGTAAAGACGACTAGTGAATAGAGGCCCCATGTCTAAAAATCTCAACTAGGGAATGTAGGCCTTATGTTGGTAAAAAAGGCAACTAGGGAATAGAGGTCCTATGTCTAAAATCTCAACTAGGGAATCGAGGCCTATGTTGGAAAAAGGTGACTCGGGAATGGAGGCCCTATGTTGGCAAAAAAAGCGACTAGGCAATACAGGCCCTATGTCTAAAATCTCAACTAGGAAATGGAGGCCCTATGTTGGCAAAAAAGGCGACTAGGGAATGGAGACCCTATATCTAAAATCTCAACTAGGGAATGGTGGCCCTATGTTGGCAAAAAAGGCTACTCGGGAATGGAGGCCCTATGTTTAAAAATCTCAACTAGGGTATGGAGGCCCTATGCTGGCTAAAAAGGTGACTACGTAATGAAGGCCCTATGTCTGAAATCTCAACTAGGGAATGGAGGCCCTATGTTGGCAAAAAAGGCAGCTAGGGAATGGAGACCCTATATCTAAAAATCACAACTAGGGAATGGAGGCCCTATGTTTGCAAAAGGCGACTAGGGAATGGAGGCCCTATGTCTAATAATCTCAACTAGGGAATGTAGGCCCTCTGTTGGCAAAAGGCAACTAGGAAATGGAGGCCCTATCTATAAAATCTCAACTAGGAAATGGAGGCCCTACGTTGGAAAAAAAAGCAACTAGGGAATGGAGGCCTTATGTCTAAAATCTCAACTAGGGAATGGAGGCCATATGTTGGCAAAAAGGGCGTCTAGGGAATGGAGGCCCTATGTCTAAAAATCTAAACTAGCGAATGGAGGCCCTATGTTGGAAAAAAGGCGACTAGGGAATGGAGGCCCTATGTTGGCAGAAAAGGCGACTAAGGAATGGAGGCCCTATGTCTAAAATCTCAACTAGGTTATGGATTCCCTATGTTGAAAAAAAGCGACTCGGGAATGGAGGCCCTATGTCTAAAAATCACAACTAGGGAATGGAGGCCTTATGTTGGCAAAAGGCGACTAGGGAATGGAGGCCCTATGTCTAAAATCTCAACTAGGGAATGGAGACCCTATGTTGGCAAAAGGCGACCAGAGAATGGAGGCCCTGTGTTGAAAAAGTATAAATGTAAAGATTGGGGTCCTCAACTACCATTTTTTTGGATTTTCTTCATATCTCTCCTTTTTATTTCAATTTCCATTTTTTTAATTTCACAAAATGTGTAAATGCGGGAAAAACTTTGAGGGGACTTCCCTTTTTATGGATTGTTGCTGCAAAGCGGTTTCTACCACTTGCACACTTCTTTTTCCTTTTGGCTGCACCTACTTCTCGCATGGTTGCTATGAGTTGCACCTGTTTCAAATTTTCAAACAAAGAACAATTGTTAGTTTGAAACGGTGGTTGGTTTTGTGGCCTTGATTGTTTTGATCACTTGATCGCGGCCCTTTCAACTGCAACTAGTTGCTTCCTGAACACTGATTGAATTTTTGTCTCTGGAGAAACTCCAGCGTTTCCAGACTTTGTCATGATGATGGGTCGGTAGAACTCAACCTTTTGACTTTATCTTGCCTTCGTAGGCCTTTAATTTCTATTTTTTTCTTTTTCTTTTTTTCCTTTTTTTATTTTTTTCTTTCTTCGGAACATTGGGGAACTTTTGGCTCATCAAACTTTCCTACAATAGCTAGTCGCGTGGGACTTAACCTCTTTCAACTTTATTTTGCCTTGGTAGGCGCTTCAATTTGATTTTCTCTTTCCAAGGGTTTTGATTTTGAAGCATCGGCCGCCATGGCTAGTCGGGGTCGACTTGATACTCGTGACGAGGCTGGGTGCCTTTCTGCATATTAGCTCGTGCTAAATGAGAACCTTGTAAATTAGTCTTGCCTTCTTTTCTTTGTCTTAGTTTCGGAACAGTGTTAGACCGAAAGGGATTCAAAGAAAACAAATGATGGAATGGAGAATGAGTTTAAAACAAGAAGTTTCCCTTTCGGGGAAAGTAAAGGGGGACTTATCTGGAGTACATGCGGACTTCAATGAACATGACATGCCTTTTGGACTGGATGCCCGATCTGTGTAAACCGTCCGACTCTCATAAATGCATCACAACGTTTGCTTCAAAATTCGAGAAACCTTGCCAGGACTTTATCGGTGCTGATGGCTTTGAGGATCCTCTGTTTGATAAGGGGTTCCCTTTGCGGGTTTTCACGAGCTTACCTCTCTTATTTCTCTACTTACCATCGCCTTATAGTGTTGTTTGTTAGTTTTCACTAACAAGACTCTCCCATTTTGATTTCTTTGCCTATTGTCGCCTCACGGCGCCCGTGTGGGTTTTCACCAATAAGACTCTCTCTCATTTTATTTTTCTCATTTTGACTGTATCGGATCCAAGTAACTATATTCTCTGATCCTTGAACATTCTCACCGATTGATTGAAAGGACTTGAGCATGGTTTGGGTAAAAAGGATTTGTATTGAGTTACAACTTTGGAACCTTTTGGGCGCGATCTTCGCCGAACCATTATAAGATCTTCCCCAGTTTCACCTTTTCGGGGACTTTAGATTTTTATTTTGGTGTGACTGAACCCAAAAGAGAGGCTTCCTATGTATCCTTTCGGAATCAGGTCGAACGTAGTTCAGGAAACTTTTTATTTTTTATTTTTTTTTTCTATTTTGTTTTCTCTTTCTTTTCCTTTTCCTTTTCCTCTCTTTTTTCGTCTTTTTTTTTCATTTTTTGTGTCTTTTATTCCTTTCCTTTTTTGTATCTTTCTTTTCTTTTCTTCCTTTTCTTTTTTTCATTTTATTTTTCAAAAACACTTTCAGGTTCCAAAGAGGGTAATCAAAGAATGGGAGCCGGCTCAAAGGGTTGATAATGTTTGGGTAGAGAGAATGAAAACCTTCGTCATCCCAACTAGAGAATAGTAGAACTATATGGAGGATCCGATATAGTACTTTTTTACTGCATTTGCATTGACAGATGTTTCAGGGACATTTCCTTCGATATGTCCCAAGTACAACACACTCTTTTGGTAATACTCTTGTTGTAATGTATGGACCTTTCCATTTCTGGAACCAATTTTCTTTCAGTTGTTCCAACTCTTTGTTTTGATTCCTTAAACTTTATCCTCATTGGGATCTAATCCTTGATTCATTATTTTGAGGTCTGACAGCTTTCAGGATCCGAGCATGAAGTCCGCAAGCATGTCATGTTATTGAAATCTGGATTTAACAAAACTAAAAAGAGAATAAGAAAGAAAAACAACAATATTAAGAAAAGAGACTTTCCCGGACAATGAAATATTAATTTTATTTTTGATTTTTTTTTTGGTTTTTTTTAGATAGAAGGGTTTACATCGGGAAGTAAGACAACAAAGTAGAACATCCGGATCATACCATAAGATAATTCAGACGCAGAAAGGATAGTAAGACTGGCTACCGATACACCCATATGTTGGGGAACTTTCATGATTGGCGACCATTTTTTGGATTTTCTTCTGTCTCGGCAATGGCTGCAATGGCCTTCAGTGCCATATCAAATTCCTCATCTTCAAAAATCATTCTGACTATTGGCCCGCTATTGTATGCAGGCAATAGATTGTTCATCACATCAAGAGCTTCTTCATCCTGAAAAACAATTCTTTCAGCTCCAACCAAATCTTCAATTGCCCTTTTGAGGGTCCAACAGTCCTCTATACTGTGTCCTACTGCTCCAAAGTGGTATTCATATCTAGCATTAGCTCAGTGCTAGGGGGACTCGGGATTCGGCCGGTTCGGGGCCACTGGCTGCAATAGATCTAGCCTGATTAGCTTTTGGAACAAGGTTGAGTACGATTCACCAATAGGGGTGAACTAATTCTTTCTGAAAGGCTCTCCTGGGTGAGGATTGTATTGGGGATCATTTGGTTGAGGATTATATGGAGCTTGGTAAGGATGTGCATTTCTGGGAGGTGGAGCTCGATTTTGTGTATAATGTTGTGGCCGCGGGTAAGGTTGCATGTTCATCACTGCATAGGGAGGCGGTGCCACGACATAAGCAGCATCTTGAAGGGGATAATTGTGTGGTGGGACGATACGAGGCACATATGATTGGCTTAATGACCATCGGGCCCCTCTCGAGCTTCAGACCATCATGACTCCCTCTTCACTCCTATTTATGTTTATCAAAATCTCTGAACCGTACTAAGCAGACTGTGATGTGGCTTTAAAAGCAGCATGACTCAAGATTCAACCTATTTTTAAACCGTTTTCAACCATTTCCCCGATTTTGATAGCCTCAGCAAATGGCTTACCCATATCAGACATCATGTTCTGGAAGTAGTCAGCCTCTTGGGCCTATAGAAAAACCGTGACCATTTCAATTTCATCCATTGGAGGCTTTACCTTGGTAGCTTGCTCATGCCATTTGATAGCATATTCACGGAAGCTTTTTGAGATTTTATTTTTCAAATTGGACAAAGTGTTCCTGTTGGGAGCGATGTCCACATTATATTGGAACTGGCGGACAAACTCTCGAGCCATATTGTCCCACACGAGCCAATGGGTAATTCCTTGATCCGTATACCACTCAGAAACAATTTCAGAGAGGCTTTACCAAAAATAGGCCATTAGCAGCTTCTCTTTCCCACCAGCACCCCTCAGCTGGTTACAATATCGTTTTAGATGAGCGACCGGGTCTCTGTGCCCGTCATACTTATCAAATTTTGGAATCTTGAAACCTGCTGACAAGTGGACATGGGGAAATATACAGAGGTTAGAGTATGAGACACTCTTTTGGCCACTCAGACCTTGCACCTTTTTCAGGATTTGTTCCAGGGTCTTCATCTTCCGAACCATTTCCTGTTGCTTAGAATTTTTAATAACATTTTCTTGATCCACCGAGAGGTCATATTGCGGAGGTTGAGTGAAAGCGTATGGGGTCACATATGTTATTTTTGACTTAAGCTGTGGACCTTGAAAGATGAACATTGAAGGCGGTGCCCTTGAAGCCAGTGCTTGGGGGAGAACCACATAAGACATGCCAGGATCATTGGAGGGCATTGGAGGGTGCCCGCATGGGATGAACGGGTTGGGCACAGGGGCCTTAGTAACCTCACCTGACCTGGGGAGCAATTCAGGGAACCTAGGGATTGCACTTGGCGGTTCCCTACCATTAGACCAGGCGTTTCGCATTTCCAATATGCGGAAATGCAACATTTTATTCTCTTTAGCGGCTGCTGATTCTAGCTACAGAATAGCCGATGTCGTGCCATCCTCAGGACCGATGATTGGTACATTGCTTGCGGAGGCCATCTGTGCCTTTGGATCTTGTGAAGGAGGGGATGCCGGACTACCAACAAAACCAACCACCAAAATCTGGCTATTTTGCACATCCAACAACCTTGTTAGTTTTGAAACATTTAACATTTAGGAAATCGCACGTTGGGATGAAATGCACCTAACAGTTAAACGTTTCTACCATGTGTTTGAATGGTTGCATATTTCATCCCGGCCTTAACTAGCCCATTTCACTCTTTTTCTTCAATTATGTTCTCTTTAATCACTCTTGATCTCGTTTTGTTTTTGCCGCTCTTTTATTTTTTGGCACTCTCTTTTTCTCTTTTTGTTTGTCACTTTTTTATTTCTTGTCGCTCTTTTTTCTCTTTTTCTTTCACTATTTTTTCTTTTTTCTCTTTCACTCAATTTTTCTTTCTCTTTTTTTTTTCCAGTTTATTCTATCACTTAAGTAATTTTATGACTATGATAAAATTTGATGGAGATTGCCTACGTATCATGACCCCGCATGAATTAGATCTTGCATAGTTCGGGAAGATTGAGAATGGAGTAAACAAACTAACTCTTTTTTTTCTTTTTCTTTTTATAACACCCAAACCATGAAAGCTTTAAGGCTAAAGAAAAATAAATTTGATTTTTTTGGTTATTTCTTTTGGAAATTTCGAAAGAAATGCTTTAAAAAAAGAAATGAAATATTTTTTTGGATTTTTAATTTTGGTGATTTTAAAAGAAAAATTATTTTTGAAAGAAAGACTTGTGAAAAGTCATTTGCTTTTGGCTTGAAGTTTGGGAATTTTTAAAGTAAAAAGAAAATATTTTTGTTTGAATTTTTATTTGTTTTATCTTTTCTAAGGAAGAAACAAAATATTTTTGAATTTGAGATGTTGCCTCTTAATTTTCGAAAGAGGGACTTTTCAAGGAAATATTTTGGATTCCTAAGTTTTTATTTATTTATTTATAAAATTACTTCTAAAGAAAAGCGCAAATATTTTTGGACTTTTCAAAAAATTTATGGACATTTACAAAAGAAAGATTTCCAAAGAAGAAAAAAAAGTATTTTTGGATTTTTTGTTTCTGATTTGTTTTTTGGAAAAATACTTTAAAATGAAGGAAACCCATATTTTGGATTTTAATTTTTTTTATTGATTCATTTTTCTGTAGTAAAGACTCTTGAAAGAAAGAAACTACTTTTTTTAGTTTAAAGAAAAATTCTTTTTTTTTTTAAATTTCCTAAGGAAAGATTTGTAAAGAAGGAACTAAAAGAAAATGCTTTTGGATTTTTGAAAATTGGGACCAGAACCGATGAGGTTTGCCTAGGTATCTCACATCCGGTGAGAATCAGACCTGCGTAGTTCGGTCAGTTTTGACATAAAGACATGATATTTGACTCACTCTTTTCGAAATACATTTTTGTTTTTTTCTTCTTCAAAAATTTGGTAGAGTTTCGAAACAATTTCAAATACCGGGATTTTCAAAATTGGGTGAATTCTCTATCCTACCTCACTCTTGGTTTTATTTTCATTTCCTTTCCCTAGCCGGTCAACATGCAAGCCGAAACAGATAAATATTAACATAACACGTAGGATGCATCAAGATGGTCCTTTATTCTGGATACACCTGTCCTAGACGGATCCAACCCCTGTGTTGAGTCCCCAAGGTCAAATGCACGTGATGTAAATAATCATAATCCGGCATGTAATTGTGTTATTTTAGGTTTAAAACCTGGGGTTTGTGTTCTAGACATGGGTTACCTGAGCGGACAACTGCGGTCGAGGAGGGGGCAACTTACCGGGAGCACGAAAGTCTGCCCAGCCCCGTTCTATTTGGTGTAACTCTAACAGAAAAGTGGGCCACGCGAATGTGAGCACCGTTTTTAGAAGACTCAGAAGGGATGCGTAAGAAGACATTTTAAATACAGCCCAAATAATATAAAAGCGGTAAATGCCAATTAGCAAATTAAGTCCACAAAATACAGTAATATCAACAATAAAGCCAAATAGAATCACATTAATGTGCTCGAATTCTTGAACCCTGAACCGAAAGTTCTGGGTTCCTATCCCCAGCAGAGTTGCCAGAACTGACACGCCTCCTTTTTTACACACACCCGCCGAGGGTGGTATATAAGGGAGTTTTTTCAATTAAAGTTACATTAATCGAGATGGGATTATTTATTCAAAATCAGAGTCGCCACTTGGAATAAATTATGGTGTCCCAAGTCAATGGTTTATTTTAAATCCTAAATCGAGGAAGATTTATTTTTAAAGAGTCTGCGAACAAGAAATTTTGAATAAGGAATTCTGTTAACCCGAGGAAAGGTGTTAGGCACCTTCGAATTTCGTGGTTCTAGCACGGTCGCTTAGAAATTCATACGCGACTCAATTGTTCAACTACTCATTTTTAGGACCTATGTGCAATTATATTTTATCACTTTTTAAAACTACTTGAATATTCGTATTTAAAGGATTGAGTTACGCGTACGTATACTCTTTCCTTTGGCTTGTCAAAAACCATGTCACGCAAACGTGTCCACGATTAATAATGCTTTATTTATTAATTAAGAGAATTTAGTTGAAGTTGCGCAAACACATACCTCGAGTCTTTTAAGAATTTAATTTGCAACTGTATTATGCGATAATATATAAAATATCAATACTAATCTAAATCGGCCCTAAAGCAAACTATGACCATTGGTTATTAATTAAAATCTAAGTTATAAAATTAAATATGAGGGCCATGAATTATAACTAGTCTAAATATGGCGCCTCAAATCTGATTTAAAGAAATCTAACTAATTAAGCACTAAGGAAATTTGGACTCTGATTTACAAGCGAATGGGAAGGGGCCTAAACCAACAACAGGCCCAATTGCTTATTTTGGAATATTTATGCGTCCAGCCCCAAAGAAAGGAGTTGAGCTCACGTGGAGCCCAAACCATGTAACAACACATAGAATAACTTTTACAACTGGGCCAAAGCTGCAACCCAGTTTCATAGATCGACGCTAATGAATGGATCCAAACAACATTTTTCATGAAAACTCTGAAGATCAAAATGATTACTGATAAAAATTAAACCTTTAAACAAAGACAAGACACATTCATAACACCAAATTTTGTTCCTTAATTAAATGTAACCCTTATGCTACAACAATTTCGACACAATAAACTTAACCGTTGAGATCTAGAAAAGTCCATAATAGTAACCATGATTCCCAAAGCAAATAAAATCATTTTCTAGTATGAATCTCCACAAGACAATTCTGATTTCATGCTTAGACATATTACTTTAACGAATTCAACACATTCCATAAAATACAAACACTGATTCTCACAACTTGAACAGATATGAAGCAAATGTATATAGCTTAACCTAGAATTTCTATTACAGTGATCTCATAATCCATATATGTCCAAATAACCATTTCAATGACTCTTCCAAACCGTAAGAACAGATCCTCAAATCGTTTGAACAATAGTTCAGTTAACCCTTTCTCATTTCTCATATTAACGAAGTCCAGAAATTAGCACACTATCTACTTAAATGTAGAAACCATACTAATACTCTCGACAACATGAATCCATCAACACATTAATAATAGGAGAAAGGTTGAACTAAACATGTCCGGTAAATAGTCAACATATCGCATAATATAGAAGTGAAAAACATAGAAGAAATAAACTCAAAACAACATGTATTCAATTGGATTTCTACTCGAGATACATATTCACATTCACTTGTTGATCATGGGTTTGAGAAGTACCTAGAATTCAAAAGAGAACTAAAGGAATGAAGAATCAGCAAAAAAAGCAGCAGAATTAGCCTAAACTACAATAGAACAGTACCCAAAACCAAGCAGCTCAAACCAAACTTTTAAATCCCAAAGACTCAAACCATTTTTACCCAGGTGCAGGAATTTAAAGTTTTCAGAAGTTCTACCTAGCCAAGAGGATCAGAAAACCAAAACCAAACAGAATTTTGAGCTGTTTTCCAACAAAGAAATGCAGGGATTTCAATTTTCTTCTAGAGTTTTTCTCAAGACTCGGCCGTTTCAATTTTCAGGATTTTTTAGTCTCTAATTTTTTTTTCTGACTTGTGAGTGAAGAAAGAGTGCCTTTGTAGGCAAGGCTTAGGGCAGCATAAAATGGATTCAGTTTTGCACATTAAACCTTTTGGAATTTTCATTTTTGCTCTCATGTCCTTAATTTAAAAATTAGTATTTCAGTTTTGTCCCAAAGACACCATCCCAGAAGCTTCCTAAATCAGTTATACTTATATTCCCTAGCCTAAATTCCAAAACAACCCCTTAAATCCCTGCTATTTACTTCAGAAATCTCATGGGTCAATTTGACCCAATAGTTCAGCTCAAAAACCTGGGCTTGCAAGAATGGTTTAATCCCTTTTTCCTGGGCCTTTGATTAACAGATCACAGATTCAAATCAGAAAAACATGAATTTAAAGGGCCAGGCAGAATTTTCAGAGTTACTTTCTTTTGAAAACAAAAAAAATGAAATAACCACAAGAACAAAGAAGTTAAAACAATCATGCACTAACATACTTTAAATTTAAACATGAGATCAGAAATGATTCAAAACGAAAAGAAAAAAATAGAGAAAAACAGAAGAGATGAAGTAAGAAGAGATGAAAACTGGAATTTAAACGCAAAAGAAGAAGAAAAATGAGAGATGGAAAAAGAAAGATGAAAATACCTAAGAGCCAATCGAAACAAATCTTGAAATTACCCCTCGAGCCTTCGATTTTGACCGAAATGGGCCTTAGTCGTGTGTTCTCAAATGAAAACACACGAATAAGGTTAATTTCGATTTCAAACCTTTATTAAACTCAATGATTTGGGATTTTGGGGTTTTAGGGTTCAGGTCTTTGATTTAAGATTTGATGAGTTTAAGAGGGATTCGTGGGAAAAGAGTTATGGATTGGGAAATGGGATGATGTAAGGGTACTATGATGTTAATTCGGAGCCGGTCAAAGGTGGCGCCTCCAGCTTGAGGCGGTGGAAAATTGGGGTGGCTCTAGGGTTTTTGTTTAGTCTCTGAAGAGGGAGACGAAGGGTGAAAGAGATGAGTTTGGGGGGGGGGGGGGTTACAGATTCGCACAGTTTTATACTGTCAATCCCCATAGTTCCCGTCCGTTAGATTGAGTAAAATCAACGGCTCATATGATGAGAGACTAAAACAGTGTCGTTTGATTACTAAATGAACGGACCAGGTTGGGACGTGGATCTGGGCCAATTTTAACGGGTAAAAGGTGTTTAAATTAATTGGGCTTGGGGAATTTAAATGGGTTTGGCCCAATACAGATTTCCTTCTTTTATTTTCCTTTTTCTTTCAATTTCTTTTCAAATTCAAATCTTTTTTTTCTTTTTTTTCAAATTAAAAATAAAACCCTAAACTAATTCTTAAAAACTAAATTAGCCTACCAAATTATATTAATTACTTAAAATATTATTTACAATAAGTAATTAATTACCAAATTGAAAGTAAACTACAAAAATGGAAGCTAGAAATCAAAAGTGCAAAAATGGATTATTTTTTTTATTTTTCCATTTTTGTAAAAAATACTAATTTACTAATTAATATAAAATATTTAAAATTAAATCCTAAATGCAAATGAAATATTTTTTTTGTATTCTTTCATGACTTAAATAACATTAAACATGCACAAAAAATACAAATAATCAGAAAAATTTTACAATAATTCATAAAAAAATAATTAAAAGAAAAATCTAAGTTTTGGGATTCTGTAGGAGTAATTCACGTGAGGCAAAAATCACATGCTCACACTTGTGGAAATCCTTTGTTTGAGCTATGAATATATGGCGGAACGAATATTCTGGATTGATCCCATATGGCTTGAGAATGGATCCTCCATGTTGCCGGAAAACTTGGAGCTCATAATAAGTTCTTCTTTCCATAGTAATTGATGGATCAAAGGGATCCATGAGGTTGAACAACTCCGATGGATGATCTGTTGGCTTTAATGAACTTGTTCCTAGTATATTTGAAAGTATGAAGATGTGGCTGATTAACTTTTGCTTTGACATCAGTTTTGGTGGGGAAAATCTCTTTGAGAATTCTTCCGATCGAGGCCGAAAATTTGCAAGAATATTATCCTTTTCTTTTAGGTGCCTGACTTGAAACTTGTATGGAGAGAACCATTGAGCCCACCTGAGAATCTGAGGATTAGGAATAATTTTTGCATTTAGCTGAATCATCTTTGGGAAGGCCTTCATATCCATTTCTATCAGATATTCTGTGTGAATCAGGAAAAAATTGAATTTCTTGATTCCATTCTTTACTACAAGGATTTTCTTGAAGGAGGAGTGGTAATGTTTCTCATCTTCTTTGAATTTAACGCTGGCATATTGGTCGCTACCAACTCAACGCTACAAGAATGTAGGGAGAGAGGGTCGCTACAGTTTTTACCCGAATAGTGGTTCGGGATCGAATTTCCACATGGAGCTTGGAGTGGAGTTATATTGTCTGTTTAGCCTAGAATTGCGTTTGTACTTCTAATTGCACTCCTAACATTTTTGGGGTTTTTATATTTAAAACTACTATTGTAATCTAAGGATTAAAGCTAAATTATGCTTAGGAAATATTGCTAGGATGTAATTAATAGGGAGAAAGGCACTAGGGTCGTGGCATCACCTAGATGGTCAACTAATAGGTAGAAACTACTAAGAATAGATTGATATATTTGGGATTTATATTATTCGTTGCACAATTGTACCCACTCTCACACCTCTCGATAGAGAAAGTGATTTTGCCCAATTGTCTCTCTCGAGACCAATTGGGTAGGCTAATTAGACCAAGCAACTAGGGTTCAAGTAGGGTGTTTTCTCTCTAGAGATTCAACCCGTTAATTGGGACTACCATTTCTCATGGATCCATCTCAATTCCTTGTTGGGTCAATTTTAGGGTCATAGGTTCTCTTTCTCAAGAAGAGTCAAACCCACTAAGCTAGAATCAATGTTTACAACCACCAATCCTTAATTAAAGCATAAAATTAACCCAAATAACAAATACCCAATATCAATCTATCATTAGAAAGCAATACCCATCAATTACCCACACTTGGGTTGAGCCACAACCCTAGCTAATGGGTTTAGCTCGACATAATTGAAGAAGAAACATAAGAAATAAAAGAAGAAATAACTATATTAATCAATAACTAAAGAGAAACTACAAGAATCTATTGAGAAATTAATTTTAAAATGCCAAAATAGGCTAAAACTTTCGTCCTCATGAGCGCAGCTATGTTATGTAAATACCACTTAACCTAAAAATGGTAAAATATTCTATTTATACCGGGCTAGAAAAACTAGACAAAAATACCCCTGCGAGGTCAGCGCAGACCGCGCAAAAAGGTAGCGTGGCCGCGTTAGCTCTTGGACTCTTAAAATATCATCTCTGAAGTTGGGGACCACGGACCGCGTAGAAATGTAGCGCGGTCGCGGCGAAATATAGCGCGGACCGCGCAATAAGGCAGCGCGGCCGCGTGGCTTGACTTGGCCAAATCTCCAGTTCTCTGATTCTCATCCACGCGTACCACACTGATATGTAGTGCGGCCGCGTGTGATTTTATCTTGCACTTATGGGTCTTTGAATCTTACTGGCACGGACTGCGCAGAAGTGTAGCGCGGCCCCGTGGCTTTCAACAACAGTTACCTATTCTCTGAATCTCCTAGCTCGTCCGCGTGGCATATCCGTGCGGTCCACGCTAGGCCTTTCTTTTCCTCAACTTCACTTGGTCTTTGACACTTGGGCAGGTTTCACTCCGTTTTGAGCCGATCTTTGACATTTGTCACCTTGTCGCTCAAACCTGCAATCAAGCACAACTTGTAAGCATTTTGGGTCTATTCTGTAGTAATTTGTTATCAAAGCAATAGCAAGTAAGGGAATTTTCATGGTAAAATCCTAACTTATCAAATCCCCCAAACTTAAAACTTTGCTTGTCCTCAAGCAAACAAAATAAGACCCACCCTTAAAAGGGCAATCCAAGAATTTCCAGCTATCCTAAAGTAACCTTAACAAGCATCAATTGGGACTAACAATTGCCCTCAATACGAATGCATCATTAACACATTTTAAGCTTTTGAAAACTATGGATCAAGTGTGACACAAGATCATCAAGGGTTGACACATTTCATCAAAGAGCTTTTGTCAAATACCTTGGTCATTGTGGAACCCTAACTCACATATCCTCAACTCTCCCTAAGCAAACCTCACCTTTTAGAGTATTGACACACAAACCGAGGTTGATGGGAATTTCACTCATCTCTCTAAAAAAGAAGGTCACAAGTCCAGCTCTAGGTACCATATGCTTGCCCCTTGTGTAAGTATCCACTAATGTAGGTTCCCTTCAACTTAAGATCCTATAGGGCTTTGCGGAGTTATTGTGAAGGACTTTGGGTAAGGGTAGGACATGTTTTTGTTCAATTAGGTTCAATCTTCCCTTAAGTACTTTCTTTAATTCATTTTGGCATACTTTCTTGAGTCATTTGATTATTTCACTTCTTTTCAAGGGGTTAGAGGGACACATTGTCACTCTTTCTCATGCAATTCAAATCATTTCTCCTTTTTCTACTTTTGTTTTTCTTGGCCCCTTTTTATTCTTTTCCACCTTGGGCTTTTTCTTTTTCTCTTTTTCATTGCATTACCTTTTTCTTCTTGATTTAGTACCTTTTACCCCTTTTTGTTTTCCTTCTTGTACCTCCCCCCAAACTTAGACTTTGCCATTGCTCAAGGGAAGTGTGGGTGCCAAGAGAGGGTAGAAACGGGTATAGGCTTGTAACATTAGTTCATGAAAGAAGAAGGTTTAAGCCTCAAAAGGGTTAACTAGGGATCATTTTGTTGGTAGGTCATGGAATTGTTCATCTTACAATTGGATCAAGAAGAGCCTATAATCACTTCTCAAGTCAAACTTCACCTATGATTTCGCCTAAACAAACTTTTGGGCAAGTTCTAGACCATTGGCTCGGGACTTGGACTCAGAATTTGATTCCTCACCACACATGCTAGGGGATTGCTAAAGATATCGAGTCGAGGGCCCACAATGACCTTAGTTACGATTCAAGTGCACAATGGCCCAAAAAGACCACATGATGATTGTTTGGTCAATAAAGAGTCTCAAGGCCACGACTTTCACCATGCCCTAAACACAACATTATGTCTTTGACCATGGGATAAAAGGCAAATGTGTTAGGCCCAAGTGAAGCTTTTCCTGAGGTACCCTTAATTATGAAATATCAAAAACAAAGGAAAAATCAAAGAAACAGACTCAAACCCTTAAGAAGGTAGTCACTCCATCTATCATCGGGAAGAGCCACCCAGTTCACACTATACTCCACCCTTGGAAAGAACCGTGGCATTAAGAAAACCAAGGGCTTATTGAAAACGCTAAAAACAAAACCAAAAGGCTACGAGCCTATCTACTAAGCTAAAAATGAAATTTTTTGCAAAAATAGAAAAATCGAATGAATATGTACAATAGGGGAGTAGAATATACAACGAGGGATGAATATATACCAAAAGTACTTTATATACAGACCAAAAGAGAATAAAAGGTACGAGAAAAGTAGCTAAAATGTAAAGTTATATACGGACCAACTAGAAAATCAAATCAACAAAACATAAAATGAGAATCTAATATGTACAGTCATCCCGATAATACAAAAAGTAGGGCGCACCCCCACGAATAAGAGCTAGCATTGTCCCCAATGCTAACTACACAAATAAACACAAAAATAGATGAAAGGATAAAGAAGGGCTCCCTAAGACTGGTCTGTCTGCATGGGATCCTCAGTGGTCCCCTAGTCCTCTATATGGGCGGGATCCTCAGGCTAGTTCTCGGCTTGATGCTGCTCTGCTGCTGGGATAGGGGCCTGCTCCTAGACCAGCTGAATATCGGGTGCAACACTGGAGGGACCCTCCTAAACCTGTTCTAGCTCAATCACAGCACCCTCTGTGCTAGGAAGCTTCCTCTTCTTCCTTGGAGGCCTGTGCTCCTCCTTCTGCTGTGGTTGAGATGCTGCTGGATCTAGGGATGGATCACCAAATAGCACGTCTAAAGGCATCTGATATGCCAATAGCTTGTCCACGTCCGCTCTAATCTTCTTCACTGACTCTTAGATGCCCTTGACTTTATCATCTTTTTGTGCTTCTTGGCAAGCTCCTTGAGAGCTTTGCCATGTGAATCTACAGCCTTAGTCAAGGTGGCCTGAGTGTCCAAAATCTTCTCCTGGTTGGCCAGGAGCTTCTTCAAGGTATCCTTAATAGATTGAGGAATCTGAACAGTGGCTGATGCTGACTGTGCCTCAACTGAAGTAGCCAATGTGGACAATTTGGATGTCGCAGCTGACATCCAGTTGTTCAAACTGGCTAATGACTGACTCAACTGGTGGGCAGTGAATGGATGAGTCCTTGATGATGGCACCCTCGGCCCTGCTGAAGTACTAGGGCTAGCTGAAGAAGAAGGACCTGGGGTAAGGTCTCAATGGTAGTGGTAGAAAGTATGGTGGCAGGCCCGGTAGAAGGCTCTACCGTAACTAGCTCCTCAAACTGGCCAGTTGGGGCAAAGGTAGGTGGCTGGTACTTCTTTGACTTTGGGTTGTCCAAACCCAGCATGCTGTACCATGAGTAGGGAGCCACCGGCTTGGTCTTGACATCAAATCGTTTCTTCTTGACCTCCAAATCCCTAAAGTACATAGACAAGGTGTTGGGAAAAGGGTAGTTCGTGGTCGACTCCTGTCCTATAGTAGAAATCACCCCCGAGATCACATTACCCACATTGATAGGGTACCTAGCCATAATAGCAGCAACAAGCACGACCCGGGTAAGTGGAACAGTGTGATCATCGGTAGAAGGGTCAAGCCTACTGCAAACAAATGTCAACCACCCCCGAGCCTCAAAGTTGAAAGTGTTCCTGTAAATCTTCTTTCCAGCTTGCAACCATGTTGGGACAGTGCCTAGGATTGCCAAGAACTGGGCCAACCAAGGTCGCACTTCCTCACCCATTGCTAACTTAGCCAGGTAGAGCGACTCATCCTCATCCTTGAAACCTAAGTAATCATTTAAGGAGTTTCCATCAAACAACACCATTTTATCTCTCACCTTTGTCACCTTCGTATCTTTGACTATGTGATGCACATTGTAGTAGAATTCACAAACCATGTGCTCATTAGCTTCAATGCAACTTTCCTTGAAGATTTCCCAGCCATGTCTAGTTCGGAACTCCTTTTGTACGTTTGGGTTGTGGGGTAAAAGGTCCTTGTCAATGAAACTTCTCTCTGGTATCAACTTCCTCAAGGGCCATCACTCTCTAAACTTGTGAAATGCCAGCTGACTAACGAATCGATCTTCCCAAGCTTCACGATTTCTGGTTCTATCAACTCCCCCAATTTGAGGCTCACCTCCCTCACCATGGGTTGCACTCTCCCCAGATAATGAAGCTGTGGGGGAGGTGGAGTATTGTTCACCACTACCTGCTGCAGACTCATCAGACAAATCCGAGACTACATTGACTGGTTTTTTGGTTGAGGGTGAAGGTGGAGGAGTATCAATTAAGTGGAGGGGGTCGGTTATGTGGGTTGGGACAGAATCTGAGGATATGCTTTTGGATGGCACATACTCACTCCCCGAAGAATGAGAGGCAGCCCTATCAGCAGCTCGTATCAGTTTTCGGGTATTTTTAATGTTTTCCCGAGCGTGGGGAGTGAGTTTAGCTATTCTCTTGCCCTTACCCCCTCGGGATGCACCAGCTATCCCGGGTTGTTTTGTTTGTTTACCGTCTCGTTTCTTAACCATGATCTGTAAAAATACGCGTCTAGCATTGTTTGTTTAAGCATATGCAGTTAAATATATGAATAACACAAGAGGAGGACACAGTTGATTGCATAACATAGAAGCATGACACATGCATGCGGACCGCGCAAAATAGACATGCGGTCGTGTTGGGGGAAACGCGGACCGCATAAAACTGGAGCACGGCCGTGCTGGGCATATGCCTCCAACAACTCCTCTTTGAATCTCCCAACGCGGTCCGCACTGATATGGACCGCGGCCGCATTGGGCCAGCGCAGACCGCGCAAAAGTGCTACGCGGCCGCACTGGTAACGTGTTAAGCCCAACAAAAGAACCAACACGGACCTTACAAAAAGGGCACGCGGACGCGTTGGACCATGTTCATTAACTGAGTTAGGGTTTGACAATCTTGTCCATTTTTTATCAAGTTCTTGGGTCCTAGTTGTCCCTACTCAATTATCCAAATAGGAAATCATGCTCAGCATTCAAAACTAACACAAAAACTAACCTAATCATTAAACCTAAGAAAAATGGGAAGAAAGAAGAAGCTATACTACTGGGAAGCAAACAAAAATTAAAAATAAAAACTAATTAATGAAATTTGTAAGAAATGTTACCAGGAATTATGACAAACCAAAACACTGATGCAAACACACAAGTATTGTCTCAGATATGAATAGTAGAATATGGATCAGGATGTCAAAGTGCGAAAAGGGTAAAGTGAGGCCTTGGGTCTCTATTTATAGAAAAATGTGGGGCCCCATACCTACCTACCAGCACAACTGGGCAAAAGTGGCCGCAGACCATGCTGGGTTTGTATCCATCAGCATTGAATCAAGCTTCCCACGTGGACCGCACTGTTATGATACGCGGCCACGTGGGAAACTTTAGAGAGCATGAAATATTGGTCCTTTCAGTGCTGACCGCACAATTATGCACCGCGACCCGCACAATTATGCATTGCGGCCGCGCTAATAACTTCAGAGACTTAGTCATCTTTGCACATGCCAGCGCGGACCGCACTGATATGTAGTGCGGCCGCATTGGCAACTTCAGAGACCTGATATTTTGTACTTTTGTTTTGCACTTCTTCAACATTATCCCCGCAACATCTCACAAACAATTAGCTCAAAAATCCTAGTCTACAAAGAAAATCAAAGCAATAGAAAAAGACATGGGTTTCCTCCCAAGAAGCGCCTGATTTAACGCCGCGGCACTACGCATGTTACCATCTCATCATTTCAAATGATGGAGTGCCACCACGTGGCTGTCATCAAACTTTCCCAAATAATTCTTCACACGGTGCCCGTTGACCTGAAATACTTCACCATTCTTGTTCTCGAGATCAAGAGCACCAAAAGGAGTCACAAATACCACTTCAAAAGGGCCACTCCACTTTGACTTGAGCTTGCCCAGAAATAACCTCAACCGGGAGTTGAAAAGAAGAACCATATCACCAATCTTGAATTCCTTTCCCTGAGCATATTTGTCGTGAAGGTACTTTATCTTGTCCTTATACACGAACGAGCTGGAGTAGGCATGATATCTAAACTCATCAAGCTCATTTAATTGGTCAACACGGAGATTGGTTGCAACATCCCATTCCAAGTTCAATTTTCTCAATGCCCACATAGCCTTGTGCTCTAATTCCACCGGAAGGTGGCAAGCCTTACCAAACACCAACCGATACGGATATATACCAATTTGAGTCTTGTAAGCCATCCGATAAGCCAAAAGAGTATTATCTAATTTCTTCAACCAATCGATCCTATTAGCATTTACCGTCTTGGACAAAATACTCTTTATTTCCCGATTTGAGACTTCCACTTGACCACTAGCTTGTGGATGATAGGGGGTGGTCACTTTGTGATTAACTCCATACTTAGCAAGCAATGAGTCGAAAGCCTTGTTGCAAAAGTGGGACCCCCCATCACTAATGATAGCACGAGGGGTGCCAAACCTTGTAAAGGTACTCTTTTTCAAGAATGCCACAATACTTCGGGCTTCATTGTTGGGTAAAGCCACGACTTCAACCCACTTTGAAACACAGTCAACCGCCACGAAAATATAACTGTTCCCATAAGAGCTCATGAATGGGCCCATGAAATCAATGCCCCAAATATAAAAAATATCCACCTCGAGAATTGTATTGAGAGACATTTCATCCTTCTTTGAAATCCCGCCGACTCTTTGGCATGCATCACATATCTTCACCAAGTCCCTATCATCTTTAAACAACGTCGCCCAATAGAAGCCGCAACTCAAAACCTTTGAAGCCGTCCTCACCCCCCATGATGGCCACCATAATGAGAGGAATGACAAGTTTCCAATATGCCTAATTGTTCACCTTCAAGGACACATCTTCTTATCACACCATCTATGCAAATTTTAAACAAATACGGATCATCCCAATAAAAATCCAAGCTATCCCGCTTGAGTTTCTTCCTTTGGATGGAAAAGAGATCACACGGGATATTTCCGATCACAATGAAGTTGGCGATGTCCGCAAACCAAGACATGCCACACATAGAAATAGAAAGAAGCTGCTCGTCGGGGAATGTATCATTTATCTCAATACCATCACATGGTCTCCGCTCTTCCTCCAACCGAGACAATGGTCTGGAACCTGATTCTCGCTTCCCTTCCTATCCACAATCTCTAGGTCAAATTTCTGAAGAAGTGGCACCCACCTCATCATTCTTGCTTTCGAATCCTTATTTGTCATCAAATACCTGAGGGCTGCATGGTCCGTGTGTATGATCACCTTTGCCCCCATAAGATAAGGTCGAAACTTCTCCATCACAAACACAATAGCCAATAGCTCTTTTTCCGTCACCGTGTAGTTTCTTTGGGCCTCATTCATCATTTTTCTAGCATAATACACATGGTGGACCATCTTGTTGATCCGTTGACCTAACACCGCACCTACCGCCACATCACTCGCATCGCACATAAGTTCAAAGGGAAAATCCCAATTAGGTGCGGTGATGATATGAGTTGTGGTCAACTAGTGTTTCAATAGCTCAAAAAACTCCATGCACTTCTCATCAAAGATAAACTTGACATCCTTCTCCAATAATTTTCAAAGTGGGTTCACAATTTTTGAGAAGTCTTTAATGAATCTCCGGTAAAACCAGGCGGGACCAGGAAAACTCCTCACCCCTTTGACAGAAGTAGGGGGAGGGAGCCTCGAAATAACCTCGATTTTTGCCTTATCAACTTCAATTTCTTGCTTTGAGATTTTTTTGACCCAATACAATACCCTCTTCCACCATAAAGTGGCATTTCTCCCAGTTGAGCACAAGGTTGGTTTCATCGCATCTCGCCAATACCCTATCCAAGTTCACCAAACATTCCTCAAATGAATCCCCAACCACGCTGAAATCGTCCATGAAGACCTCCAAGATATCCTCCACCATATCGGTGAAAATTTCCATCATACATCTTTGGACTCGCCGGGGCATTACATAGTCCAAACGTCATTCTTGAGAAAGCGAACATGCCATAAGGACATGTAAATGTCGTTTTCTCTTGATCCTCTAGGGAAATTAGAATTTGATTGTACCCCGAGTAACCATCTAAAAAACAATAAAAGGCCCGGCCAGCAAGACGATCGAGCATTTGGTCCAAGAATGGTAGTGGGAAATGATCTTTTCTTGTCACCTTGTTAAGATTTCTATAATCCATACACACTCTCCAACCCGCAACCATCTGAGTAGGAATCAACTCATTATTGGCATTGGTCACTACCGTCATTCCACCCTTCTTTGGCACACATTGGGCAGGAGAGGTCCATGAACTCTCCGAGAACGGGTAAACCACATCGGCGTCTAACCACTTGATAACCTCTTTCTTTATCACTTCTTGCATCGCCTCATTTAATCTTCTTTGATGTTCAAGAGAAGGCCTTGCGGCCTCTTCCAAAATAATCTTGTGCATGCAAAATGCGGGGTTTATCCCTAAATATCGGCCAATGTCCATCCAATCGCCCTTTTGCGCATTTGAAGAACCACCAAAGTGGCGTCAACCTGCATGTTAGTTAAGCAAGATGAAAGAATAACATGCAAAGTGGAATTTGGGCCCAAATATTCATACCTGAGGTGTGGAGGAAGTGGTTTCAACTCTGTTCATTACCCAACTTACAACGACTTGTGAGCCAATCTTTAAGTTGCTAAAGAAAGATGCTGCGGTCAGATGGACGGATGAATGTCAGGCAATATTTGACAAGATTAAAGAGTATTTGGCCAGTTCACATGTGTTGGTTCCGCCTGAGCCGGGAAGACCCTTGATCCTTTATCTGACAGTTTTGGATAACTCTTTTAGCTGTGTACTGGGACAACATGATGTTACGGGAAAGAAAGAGTAGGTAATTTACAACCTCAGCAAGAAGTTCACATCTTACGAGGTAAAATACACTCAGCTTGAGAGGACGTGTTGCGCATTGACCTGGGTAGCACAGAAGTTGAAACATTACCTGTCAGCATATACCACTTATCTCATCTCGTGATTGGATCCATTGAAATACATTTTTCAGAAACCCATGCACACAGGGAGGCTCGCAAAGTGGCAAATCCTGCTCACGGAATTTGATATTGTATACATGACCCGTACTGCGATGAATGCACAAGCAGTGGCTGATCACCTAGCGGAGAATCCAGTTGATGATGAATATGAACCTTTGAAAACATACTTTCCTGATGAGGAGACAATGCATATTGAGGAATCAGAACAAGATGAAAAACCTGGGTGGAAGTTATTCTTTGATGGGGCTGCCAATAACAAAGGCGTTGGGATAGGAGCGGCACTTATTTATGAGACCGGACATCACTACCCTATTAGAGCTCATCTTTGCTTTTTCTACACCAATAACATGGCTAAATACGAGGCATGTATCTTGGGTTTGAGGTTGGCTATAGACATGGGTATCCAGGACATCTTGGTCATGGGCGACTCGGATCTTTTGGTACGCCAAATTCAGGGAGAATGGGAGACACGAGACTTAAAGCTTATACGTACCGACAGTGTTTGCATGAACTTTGTTAACGATTTTAGTCAATAGATTTCAGGCACATTCCAAGGTTTCATAATGAAGTCGCTAACGCTTTGGCCATTTTGGCATCGATGTTGCATCATCCAGATAAGGCATACGTGGACCCATTGCAGATTCAGGTTCGAGATCAGCATGCCTATTGCAACATGGTAGAGGAAGATATTGATGGAGAGCCGTGGTTTCATGATATCAAAGAATACCTCAGAATGGGAGTATATCCGGTACAGGCCACAGGGGACCAAAAGAGAGCCATTAGACGCTTAGCAAGCGGATTTTTCTTTAGTGGAGGAGTGTTGTACAAAAGAACTCCAAATCTTGGTTTGTTGAGATGCATGGATGCTAAACAAGTACAACTATAATGACCGAGGTACATACGGGAGTTTGTGGACCTCATATGAGTGGGTATGTATTGGCAAAGAAGATTCTCCGAGCAGGTTATTACTGGCTTACTATGGAACGAGATTGTATCAGTTTCATACGCAAGTGTCATCAGTGTCAAGTACATGGAGATTTGATTCATTCTCCTCCATCTGAGTTGCACACAATGTCGGCACCATGGCCTTTCGTTGCTTGGGGGATGGATGTCATTGGGCCAATCGAGCCAGCAGTATCTAATGGGCACAGGTTTATTCTAGTAGCCATTGATTATTTCACTAAGTGGGTTGAGGCAAAAACTTTCAAATCAAGAAGGCAGTGGTCGATTTTGTGCATTCAAATATCATGTCGGTTCGGAATTCCGAAGGCGATTATCACAGATAATGGTGCCAATATCAATGCAATCTGATGTCGGAAACATGTCAGAAGTTTAAGATCGTGCACCGCAATTCCACCCCATATCGTCCTAAGGCGAATGGTGCAGTTGGGGCAGCTAATAAGAACATCAAGAAAATACTTCGGAAAATGGTAGAAGGATCCAGGCAGTGGCATGAGAAATTACCTTTTGCTCTGTTAGGATATCTCACTACTGTTCACACTTCAGTAGGGGTGACTCCTTATTCATTGGTGTACGGCACGAAGGCAGTGATACCGGCAAAGGTTGAAATACCATCCCTTCGGATTATTGCTGAAGCAGAAATTGATGATGACGAGTGGGTCAAATCCCGTTTGGAAGAATTGAGCTTGATTGATGAAAAGAGATTGGCAGCAGTATGTCATGGACAGTTGTACCAACAGAGAATGGCAAGAGCATATAACAAGAAAGTGCATCCACGGAAGTTTGAAGTAGGGCAATTGGTGCTGAAGCGTATCCTACCTCACTGGGCTGAAGCAAAAGGAAAGTTCGCTCCTAATTGGCAGGGGCCATTTGTTGTAACACGAGTGTTGT
>MU715135.1:5038-42791 GCA_026770625.1 Nicotiana glauca
AAATACCAGAAGGCATAAAAACTCAGACCTGCAATTTACCAAAATTCCTTCCGTTTAGCCATCCGAAATCACCCCGAGGCCCCCGGGACCTCAACCAAAAATACCAACCCACTCTAAAACACCATACGAACTTGTTCCAATCATAAAAACATGTCCTTTAACACAAGAATCGCCAAATTACCACGGATTCAAGCCTAATTTTTCTTAAAACTTCCGAAACCAACATTAAATCAAAAATCCATCCAAACGATGTCCGAATGACCTGAAAATTTGCACACATATCCAAAATCACCTAACGAAGCTACTGCAACTCTTGGAATTCCATTCTGACTCCCGAATCAAAATCTCACCTATCAACCGGATTCCGCCAAAATTCCAACTTCGCCAATTCAAGCCTATTTCTACACCGGACCTCCAAATTCAATTCCGATCGCTCCCCTAAGTCATAAATCAACTCCCAAAGCTAACCAAACCACCGGAATTCACATCCAAGACCTCTAACCACATAGTCAACTTCCGATTGATTTTCCTGAAACAAACTCCCTTCTAAGAGGCTAAGTGCCTCATTTTCAACCAAACCCAACTCAATTACACCCGATCAACTCTAATACGGATATTGAAACATGAAGCAACATAATAAGGGGGAAACGGGTGGTAAATCACGTGACGACGGGCCGGGTCATCACAATTAGCAAACTAAATCCTCGATTACTAGTAACTCCTGAATGTTCATATCAATGGCTAGCTTGAGCCCTAAGATGTAGGCTTCATATTCGGCCATGTTGTTGGTGCACGGGAACCTGAGCTTGGCAGACACCAGATAATGCTGACCTATTTTTGATACTAGAACTGCTCCTATGCCAACTCTTTTGAAGTTTACTGCTCCATCGAAAAACCTTCTCCAGCCATCATAGGATTCTGTGATATCTTCTCCTATGAAAGAGACCTATTTGTCAGGAAAATACGTCTTTAGAGGCTCGTATTCTCCGTCCACGGGATTTTCAACAAGATGATCTACCAGTGCTTGTCCTTTAATTGTCTTTTTGGTCACACAGACAATATCAAATTCACTCAGCAGGATTTTCCACTTAGCTAGCTTGCCCATGGGCATGGGCTTTTGGAAGATATACTTTAGCAGATCCATTCTTGATATGAGATAAGTGGTATAGGCATAGAAATAATGCCTCAACTTCTGAGCTACCCAAGTCAAAGCACAACATGTTCATTCCAATAAGGAATACCGGGCCTCGTTACGGGGTGAACTTCTTGCTGAGATAGTAGATGGCTTACTCCTTTCTCCCTGTTTCATCAAGTTTTCCCAAAACACAACCGAATGGCCCATCCAATACTTCAAGGTAGAGAAATAGTGGTCTACTCGGTTTGGGTAGAACCAGAACTGGTAGTATTGACAAGTATTCCTTGATTCTGTCGAAGACTTTCTGACAATCATTAGTCCATTTGCTGGCGGCGTCCTTCTTTAACATCTTAAAGATTGGTTAACAAATGACAGTGGACTGAGCTATAAACCGACTGATGTAGTTGAGTCTCCCCAAGAAACTTATAACCTTTTTCTTGTTCTTTGGTGGTGGCAATTCTTGAATGGCCTTAACCTTTGACGGATCCAGTTCTATTCTTCGCCAACTTATGATGAACCCAAGTAGTTATCCCGCAGGAACCCCGAATGCACATTTGGCAGGATTCAGTTTCAGATTGTACCTTCTCAATCTGTTGAAGAACTTCCTCAGATCTTCCATGTGGTCAGTGGCTTTCTTGGATTTGATGATGGCATCGTCTACATACACCTCGATCTCTTTGTTTATCATGTCATGGAAAATAGTAGTCATGGACCTCATGTAGGTGGCTCAGTATTATTTAATCCAAATGGCATCATCTTGTAACAATATATCCCCCATGGCGTAATGAAGGCCGTTTTCTCCGCGTCTTCTTCTTACATCCATATCTGATGATACCAAGCAAAAAAATCAATGAACGACTGCAGCTCGTGCTTGGCGTATTTGTCAATCAGAATGTGTATGTTTGGCAAGGGGAAGTCGTCTTTCGGACTGTCCTGGTTGAGATCTCGGTAGTCGACACAGACTCTAACTTTCCCATCCTTCTTCGGCACTGGCACAATATTGGCTAACCATGTTGGATACTCTACTACTCTCTGAACCTTGGCTCTAATTTGCTTAGTGATTGCTTCTTTGATTTTCAAATTCCTGTCAGGTTTAAACTTCTTGAGCTTCTACTTTACCGGGGGACATGTCAGATCGGTTGGCAGTTTGTGAGCTACAATAGATGTACTGAGACCAGTTATGTCATCATACGACTAGGCGAATATGTCCTCATATTCCTTTAGGAATTCCGTGTGCTCTTCCTTTTCTAATGGTGACAGATGCACACTGATACGCGTTTCTTTGACATTCTCTGGATCCCCTAAGTTGAAAACCTCAGTCTCATCCAAATTAGACTTGAGCCTATTCTCAAAGTCCTCAACCTCTTTAACAACCTCTTCTGGTATATCATCCTCTTCTGAGTCTATGTCCGTTTGTTGTATTGTCTCATTGCATGTCACAATCGTCGGTTCATCAAGATAAGTAATAGTAATATTGTGTAAATAATGTAAAAGATAGAAAAATAATAAGCGCTTTGATATAAGAAACTAAAATGCTTTGATAAACTTTATAATTATTTTGCACATTGGAGCTCTTATTTTCAAAATTAAAATGCGGAAAGAAAATCAACTAGCGAAATATAAAGATGATGCATGGTGCGTTGTTTAGCCTTGCTACCCCAAAGCTTTCCGGGCCTTTGTGGTTCTGATGGACCAATTATTGAGGCGCTCCTCGGCTCACAGCTTGTATGGAAGGGCCTTTCTCTCCTTCCTCCTCAAAAATGACACAGCAGTCCATATTGTTGTCTTCCAAAAATAGATTCCTCATTGTTGCCAGCGCTTCCTCTTATTTTGGCCCATATATGACATTTGCGGGCTGGAAAGTCTGCTCCAGGCGAGGTATCGGATGCTCCAGTGGGTAGTAGGGACTGCGCCATGGTGGCGACCAGTGGTTGAATTCCTCCCAAGTGTATTCATACCCAAACCAAAAGTGGTACCATGTTTCTTTAGCTTGATGGGTTTGACGATTCCCTGAAGGTTCTTGCCAAGTCCCTTTCCAGGTTTGTATCCACACCAATTTGGTATACTTTTGATCTTGTTATCCCACCACTTATCCTTTTCCACGGCATTGACTCGCTCAATATGATGGTAGGTTTTCCCGCCTATCTTCCTTCTTCCTTCGGTCGCTGGGATGGTCTGGCAACTGTATATGGGATTACTATCGTTGCCATGAATAATCACCTCTTGGTTATTCCACTCGAACTTCACTGCCTGGTGCAGGGTTGATGCTACAGCTCCAACGGCATGAATCCAAGGTCGCCCCAATAGCAAGTTGTAAGATGTTGGGACGTCTATCACTTGAAAATCAATGTCGAACCAAGTCGGTCCCATTTGCAGACACAAACTAATTTTCCCAATAGTGGACCTTTGGGAACCATCAAAATCTTTGACGTTGATGGCCCCATCCTTGATCTCATGCAGGCTCTTTCCTAATGTTTTGAGAATCACCAAGGGGCAAATGTTGAGGCTGGATCATCCGTCAATCAAAATCCTGGTGATGAAATAATCCTCGCATTGCACAGTGATGTGCAATGCCTTATTGTAACTCAGCCCTTCTGGTGGCAGCTCATCTTCGTGGAAAGTGATTTTGTGACTCTCCAATTTTTGCCCTACCATGTTCGCCATTCTCCTTTAGTTATGTTGCTGGGCACATATGCCTCACTCAACACTTTCAATAAGGCATTTTTATGTGTGTCAAAGCTTTGTAGCAAGGCTAAGATAGAGATCTGAGCTGGTGTCTTGTTCAACTGGTCGATGACTGAGTATTATTTTGCTTGTATCTTCCTCCAGAGATCATCAGGCCTAGTTTCAGTGATGGTCGATCGTCTAGAGGCTTGCTTACTGGACTTAGCTAGATGTTCTAGAGTATAAACCCTGCCAGTTCTGGTCATACCCTATGCTGCAATTGCTTCTCCAGATCTGGTTTTCTCTTTTCTTCTCGCCTCGGTAGTGTAATCCCAAGGAATGGCCTTCGTATGGAATGGCGCTATGGCTGACATTGCTACAGGAATGGATACCCTTGTTTTAGGAGGTAACACAGCAACTTCAAATGGCACAGGTGCTTTTGGGGATCCAAACTCAACCTCAAATGGTTCTGGTGTCTTTGTAGAAAATGGTGTTTCAAGTTCGAGTGGTATGGACATATTCACTTCAGTGTGTCCAGGGGGCTGGATCTGTGCTACAATCGGATTAAGTGTGACTGTTGGTTTCTTCGGCTCGTCACCTTCGGCAATCAATCCAAACGACCCTTTGGGGTCCCAATCATTTTCTATCTAGATCATGTGAACGCCTCCATCCTTGTGGTCTGGCAGAGGGTTGTTTCAAACATTAAGAGCAGGCTCCTTTTCCACGATGATCTTATTGTCAATTAAAGCTTGGATTTTATCCTTCAGAGAGCGACACTCAACAATGGTATGACCCTTCATGCCGGAATGGTATGCACAGATTTTGTTCGAGTTGACCCATTGGGAAGGATTTTATGGAGTTATGGTAGGGATATGGGTGACATAACCCGCAGTTTTGAGCCTTTCATAAAGCTGGTCGATTGGTTCGGTGATAGTGGTGTGTATTGCTTGGGAGGTCTATGGTCGAAGTTAGGTCGCGGTCTAGGGAAGTTTTGGCGGGTGGGAGGTGATTGATAGTGAAAGGGCTGAGCATTATAGGCTTGGTAGATGGGTGCGGGTTGGGAATATCTTGGTAAGGTAGGTTGAAATGTGAGAGGCGGAGATGATTGGTAAGTAGGTGGTGGAATTTGGTAAGAGGGCGGGGGTGCTTGGTAATTAGGGGTAGGTTGATATGTGAGAGGAGATATTGGGTAGGTTTTGTATTTTATTGGGAATGTTGTTCTCTGTGCAACCATCACGACACTCACATTTTTTTTCTTGGACATGCCACCGGACTGTAGAGCCTTGTTAGTGGCCTGCAATGCCTCAAAATTAGTGACCATACCATTTTTAATGCCTTCCTCGATCGTTTCCCCTAGCTTTATGATGTCGGAGAACTTCTGGCCTTCAATTAGCATAAACCTCTCATAATATTATGGGCCCTGAGCTCGGACGAAAAACCTGTTCATCTGTTCTTCTTCTAAGGCCGACCTGACCTTAGCAGCCTCTGATCTCCAACGAGTAGCATACTCGCAGAATGTCTCTGTAGGTTTCTTCTTCATATTTTGGATGTAGAATACTGATGGTAGGCTGAATCTAGGTAATTTAGTGAATGTTTATGCTCCTGCTTGATTATGTTCCAATGTCATAATGCGGTTAATTGATTAAAAATAAGCTCTAATTGTAAATTGTATATATTGTAGGACGAGGAGCCTATGTGATGCCTTAAAGAGGTGATTGGAACTATTTTTAGAGCAAGAACGACCCCTCGGAGTTGACTATGCACGAAGACTAGGAAAATAATGAAGGAAATATAGGACTGGGCTATCGTGCCCAGATGCGTGCTCGCGCTACCATAGCACGCCCAGTACAAAAACTTATTCAACTAGCACGATCAGATGCGCGCCCAGGTGCGCGACCACACTAGTCCAAGTTCCAGAAATAATTTGTTAGGGGCAAAATTGGAAGTCTGGGGGTAACTCCACTGAAACCATAAAAGGACAAGCTAGCTCAATTATTGAGATCAATTTTTAGAGAGAGAGAAAGAGGAGGAGACTCATCTTGGAGAAGGAGGAACATCAACTTGGAGCAGGGATTCGAAGAGTTCTTCTAAACGTTCTCTTATTATTTACTTATATTATGATCAAGACTTTTATGGTTGATATTTGTATAAATATGTGTAGCTAAGAACCCAAATATTCTGGGGCATGGGTGTTAGATGATCTTGTTATTTGAAGCTTAGATTGAAGATCTTGAATTTATTTTTATGGGATATTTATTTTATTTTTCTTTTAATTATTTTACTGCGTAGCTAACAGTGAAATACTATTTATGGATCTTGAGTTAAACTTGAAAAAGGAAATTCTTGATTGCAAATAGAATCAAATAAAACAAGATCTGAATCCTGGGCATCGGGTGAAAGATTCGCAATTAAGATAGATATATACTTAATTGCCTTGTTTGGTTGAAAAATAGGATTTGTAAATGCATTCAGGTTAATATTAATATCATAGACATATAGATATTAAGTTAACTTGAATAGGCGCATAAGAATTCAACATATTCTTATGGGTATTATTAACCCTATAATCAATAACCCAGATAATTCAAGAAATAAATCTTAAGCTAAGAACTTCGCATGATCTGTAGCAAGCCCATGACCGTGGAATATCATTTATAAAAATTGTTATCAGAATATTATATAATTATCGTAGTAATTTTGTGTTGTATTATTGTTTAATTATTTAGTAAATTGTAAATTGATTATTTATGTATTTTAATATAAATCAACTTGAATTGATAATTCTTTGATTCTGCATCAGGTGATAAGTTAATCACAATTCCTTGTGAAAATGATACTTTAGTTACTATTATATTACTTGTCGATCGCGTACACTTGCGTGAGTGTTTGTGTCGCAACAAGTTTTTGGCGCCGTTGCCGGGGACTTAGAAATTAGCTACTTGACTGATTTAAGATTTTATTAGCTATTTGTTTAAACCTAAATCTTCATTTTACTTTTTTTGTGTTGCGCAGACTCTTCTCTTAATGCGGAGGAGTAGAAGCACAAACAATCTCTTTCATCTTGATCCTGAAATTGAAATAACATTTCATATAGCGAGGAAGGAGTTGGAAGCTACATACAAAACAGAAAAAGAGTTGGACATTCTAGTTTAGCCACAGCCAACAGTGATGGCAGGTAACCGAGAGCGTCCAGTAATAGAAGCTGCAAGGCCAAACCTTGCTAATATGAATCAGGCGAATGTGAAGCCTGATATCACTGGTCGCTTAAACAGTACATGGTGCAGCTGATTCAGTCCACTGGGCAATATGTAGGTCTATCTCATGAAGACCCACAGAGGCACATTCAGAATTTTTTGGAAATTATGGATACTTACAACTATCCAAATGTTTCCAAGGACTATATCAGGCTGACCTTATTTAATTTTTCATTATTGGGGGAAGCTAGAAAATGGTTGTAGAAGGAGCCTGCTAATTCAATCCATACTTGGGATGATTTAGCAAAGAAATTTTTAATCAAGTTTTTCCCCACTAAAAAGATAATGTCTTTGCGGAGCCAGATTCTTGGGTTTCAACAATGGGAGGGTGAGACTCTTCACCAAGCCTGGGAAAGATACAAGAAACTACTTCGAGACTATCCACATCATTGTCAGACTGATGAGGTATTGGGCCATACTTGTTGATGGATTAGATGAGACTTCAAAGATGAATCTTGATTCATCTTGTGCAGGTAGTTGCATGGCGAGGCCATATAGTGAAATACAACTTCTGCTAAATAACTTTACCGCTAATGATCATAGTTGGCAAGGTGATGTAGAACCTAGGAGAGCAATGAAACAGAAAGCAGGGGTACTTTAACTTGATGACAATTCCGCCATGAGAGCAGATATAGCAAAATTGGCAAATCAAATGACTAGAATGACAATGGGACAGACGCAACAAATGTAGCATGTTCAACAAATGTCTATTTGTTGTGAAATGTGTGGTGACAATCACACAAGTGATATGTGCCCCAGAAATCCTGAATCTATCTATTATGTGGGGCAACAAAGCAGAGGTCCGATGAACCAACAAGCACAATATGGTAATGCTTACAATTCAAATTGGAGGAATCATCCTAATTTCTCGTAGGGTGGAAATCAATTAAATCAGAATCAATATAGACCCCAAGGAAATTTTAATCAACCTCAAAGGCCACCGCAACAAGTAGAAGAAAATACAAATGATTTGTTGAAGAAATTGTTGCAAGACAATCAACAACCTAGAACTGACTTCAGAAATCTTGATAGGAAAATGGGACAACTGGCTACAAATCAAAACACTAGACTTGCAGGTGCTCTTCCAAGTGATACTGAAAAAAATCCGCAAGTTAGTGCAATAACACTTAGAACAGGAAGGGAAATAGAAGAAGTTACAAAGAAGAAAAAAGACAATCATATACTTGAAGGTGAATTAATTCCCAAAGCAGCACAGGAAGCAAATAAAGATAATGCAATTTCAGCTCCTGCAAATGTTCCAAGACCACCACCACCTTTTCCACAAAGATTGCAGAAAAAGAATGACGATCGCATGTTCAACAAATTTCTCACTATGTTGAGTTAGATTCAATTGAATACTCCGTTGGTAGATGCGATTCGTGAAATTCCAAAGTATGACAAGTACATAAAAGATATCGTGGCTAACAAAAGGAGGCTAACTGAATTTGAAATAGTTGCACTTACTGAGGAGTGCACTTCAAGGGTCTAAAATAAGCTTCCTCAAAAGCTTAAGGATCCGGGAGCAAGCATAAATTTGATGCCTTTGTCTTTGTACATGCAAGTGGGTTTGGGAGATCCAAAACTCACTACTGTGATGTTGCAACTAGTAGACAGATCCATAGCTTACCTGGAAGGAGTGATTGAAGATGTGCTGCTGAAAATTGGGAAATTTATTTTCACGGCTGATTTCATTATCTTGGATTTTGAAGCTGATGAAAAAGTTCCTATTATATTAGGAAGACCTCTCTTAGCCACAGGTGATGCTATAATTAAAGTAAGAGAAGGAAAAATGATCATGAGAGTTGACAATGAGGAAGCTGTTTTTAATGTATACAAGGCAATTCAACTTCTTCGCCATTATGAAGAATTGTCTATGATATCTATTATGGAGATGTATGAGCAACTTATTGCCCGAAGCGTATATTTGAATGATTCTTTAGAGAAGGCAATTGTGTGTTTTGATGGTTTGGAGATTAATGATGAGGTTGAAGAAATGAAACATATTTTGAATGCGTCATGTGAATATCTAAAAGGATTGAATCCCTTTGAACCTTTGAACAGGTCAAACGGCCCTCCTCCGAAGCCATCAAGTGAAGAAGCTCCATAATTGGAACTAAATCCTTTACCTTCTCACCTTCATTATGCTTATTTGGGTAGTTCTGATACATTACCTATTATTATCTCTTCTGACTTGTCTAAATTGCAGAAAAACAAATTGCTGAGAGTACTTCGTGAGCATAAAAGAGCAATTGGATGGACAATGTCTGACATCAGAGGTATTAGTCCAGCTTTTTGCATGAGTAAAATTCTCATGGAGGAAGGACACAAGCCAAGCATAGAACACCAATGCCGCCTAAATCCCAACATGAAAGAGGTGGTAAGAAAAGAAGTGATTAAATGGCTTGATGCAGGTATTGTATTTCCTATCTCTGTTAGCAAATGGGTAAGTCCAGTCCAATGTGTTCCAAAGAAGGGAGGAATGACTGTAGTCAAAAATGAAAACAATGATCTTATTCCCAGTCGAATTGTTACTGGATGGAGGATTTGCATAGATTTTAGAAAATTGAATAATGCCACCCGAAAAGACCATTTCCTCTCCCCCTTATTGACCAAATGCTTGATAGATTACCTTGACAGGAATATTACTATTTTTTGGATGGATATTCGGGTATAATCAGATTGTTATAGCCCTAGAGGACAAAGAGAAAACCACATTTACATGTCCCTATGGGACACATGCATTTAAAAGAATGCCATTTAGTCTATGTAATGCACCTGTGACTTTTCAAAGGTGTATGATGGCTATTTCTATTGATATGATTGAAATATTTGTGGAAGTATTTATGGATGATTTTTCTGTATTTGGATGTTCTTTTGATGCTTATTTAATGAATCTTGACAAGGTAGTTTCTAGGTGTGAAGAAACAAATTTGGTACTGAATTGGGAAAACTGCCATTTCATGGTAAGAGAAGGTATTGTCTTAGAGCATAAAGTGTCTAAGAATGGATTGTAGGTGGAAAAATCAAAGGTGGAAGCAATTGAAAAATTACCTCCACCAACATCAATTAGAGGCATTTGCAGTTTCTTGGGTCATGCAGGTTTTTATCGTCGTTTCATTAAAGATTTTTCAAAAATTTCATCTCCGTTGTGCATGATTCTTGAGAAAGATACATCCTTCAAGTTTGATGATGCTTCCCTGAAATCATTTGATGAACTGAAAAGAAGATTAGTTACTGCACCAGTTATCATTGCTCCAGATTGGAAACTTCCATTTGAATTGATGTGTGACGCAAGTGACGTAGCCATTGGAGCTGTTTTGGGGCAACGGAAGGAGAAAATCTTTTACTCCATTCATTATGCGAGTAGAACTCTCAATCCAGCCCAAATGAATTACACCGTTACTGAAAACGAGTAACTTGCAATAGTATGGGCATTTGATAAGTTCAGGTCCCATCTAGTAGGGAACAAAGTCATAGCCTACACGGATCATTCATCTAGCATGTATTTATTTGCAAAGAAAGATGCCAAACTAAGATTAATCCGATAGGTTCTTCTTTTGCAGGAGTTTGATTTAGATATTCGAGATCGAAAAAGGGACGGAGAATCAGGTTGCAGATCACTTATCCAGGTTGGAAAACCGAGGCCATGTAACTGAAAGGGGATCAATCAAAGAAACATTTCCTGATGAACAGTTATTGGCAATCACCTCAAATGAAGCCCCGTCGTATGCAGATTAAGTGAATTTTATTGCAAGTGGGGTGACACCACCAGAATTGACACCCGATAATAGAAGAAGGTTCCTGCATGATGCAAGGCTCTACATGTGGGATGAGCCATTCTTATACAGACTCTGTGCAGATCAGTTGGTGCGGAGATGTGTTCTTGAGGCGGAGATGAATGCCATACTTCATGATTGTCACGCTTCGCCATACGGAGGTCATCATGGTGGTGATAAGACCGCCCAGAAAGTTCTACAATCAGGCTTCTGTTGGCCAAAATTGTTCAAGGATGCACATTACTTTGTTAAAATGTGTGACAGGTGCCAAAGAATCTGAACGATCACAAAGAGGCACGAGATGCCGCTGCAAAACATTCTGGTAATGGAGCTTTTTGATGTGTGGGGGATTGATTTCATGGGACCATTTCCACACTCTAATGATCATAGGTACATCTTGGTGGCAGTCGACTATGTTTCCAAGTGGGTGGAGGCCATTGCTCTTCCCACTAATGATGCTAAGGTTGTGGAGAGCTTTGTAAAGAAGCACATCTTCACACGCTTTGGAACTCCAAGAATGTTGATCAGTGATAGAGGAACGCACTTCTGCAACAAATTGCTGAATAATGTTCTTACAAAGTACGGAGTCAAGCACAAGGTTTCCACTGCCTATCACCCCCAGACGAGTGGTCAAGTGGAAGTGTCAAACAGAGAGGTGAAGCATATTCTTGAGAAAATAGTGAATTGGAATAGAAAGGACTGGGCTGGAAAGTTAGACGACGCATTGTGGGCATATCGAACTGCATACAAAACTCTCATAGGTGCTTCTCCGTGTAAATTAGTTTATGGGAAGGCATGCCACTTGCCCGTCGAGCTTGAACACAAGGCCTATTGGGTAATTAAAAAGCTGAACATGGATATGGAGTTAGCTGGGGAGAAGATATTGCTACAACTCGACGATCTTGATGAGTTTCGATTGCACGTATATGAGAATGCCAAGTTGTATAAAGAGAAAACTAAAAGATGGCATGACAAACGCATCCAACATCGAGAGTTTGAGCTGGGGCAAGAAGTGATGTTATTTAATTCAATGTTAAAGCTCTTTTTCGGAAAGCTTAATCTCGTTGGTCAGGCTCTTTTGTTGTGGTAAGTGTGAAGCCTAATGGAGCAATGGATCTACGAGATATGAGATCCAATGGTACCTTCTTGGTAAATGGCCAACGGATAAAACATTATTCAGGTGGTGACATTGCACGTCACAAGACCTCAGTGGAATTGACGGATGCTTGAGAACGTGTTGAGTCGTGCCATGACGTTAAATAAGGCGATGGTTGGGAGGCAACCCAACGATAGTAGTAGTTGTTAATTTTGTGTTTTAGGAATTGCTAACCAATGCAGGTGACAATGGGCAGGTGCTAAGGCCATAAAACGTGTAAGAACAGGTGAAAAATTTTGCCAAACTAGCGCGCCCGCGATACTAAGCGTGCTGCTGGGCGCGCTACTTAACCAAACTTCTGCCTGGGCTGCGCATTAGGCCATGCTTCTAAACGCACTACTAGCGCAGTCACGCATGTGGGCGTGCATGTGAGCGCGCTAGTTGCTCCGAGTTCTGTCTTGGCCGCGCTAAAACTAGCACAACCGCGCATCTGGCCGCGCTAGTTCCGTCAAAAAGTTGCCAGTTTTTGTAGTTTATTATTTTTATTTTGTTTAGGAATTTAGTCTAAATTACCCCTCCCCCCTCTCTACTAAAACCCCATTCCACATCTAAAGCCCCCTATCCTTTATCTAATCCCCCCCCATTCAAACAAAAACAACAACCCTTCTTCTAAATTACTCCCAAAATATCCTCCCCCATCTCACGATCTTTCCCCCCATGCTCACCTATCTGCTTTCCCATTCTCCTTCTCTGCTCACCACCATCGTCCACCACAGGTATGAACCCTAGTATCTTTTTTTTCTTCTCTCTTTCTCTTTTTATTTTTTCAGATTTTTGTATATTCGAATACCTTAGTTGTAGTAGTTGTTCTTAGATTTTGTGTATAGAATTTGGTACAATATGTTGTGGTGTTGGTGGGCGATAAGTGTGGGGTGGAATTCCCCTTGATTTGTGATTTGGTGAGAGTATGTGGTATATTATTGTTTTAACAAGCTCAAAAGGGGTTGTGAAAGAATAATGCCCACAAAGTGTTTGTGGAAAGGCCCTAATGAACGTGATTGTGTAGATTGTGACCACTTATGCGTGTGACGTCTGAGTAATCGCATTGCGTCACAAATTTTTGTTGGGCTGTGCTAATATGTTCCCATTTTGCAGGGATCATGACTCTACCTAGGAAAAGACGCACCACAGGAGCCTCATCGAGCAGCCAGGCTGGTTCGTCTAGGTCAAGAGGGGCTGCACCTGCACACCCCTTTGATGCAACAAAATTTTTTCAGCCAAGGCACATGAACGCTTTGTGGAAAAGGCTCATAAAAAGTCAATTTCGGAGAGGGGTATTCATGTTGGAAAGCTCCAGTGACACTACCTTTGCATGTACAATGAGTTAGTGAGGCGAGGGTTGCAAACCTTCATCAATGAGCCTGGTGAAGCCAATGCAAGGGTCGTGCGGGAGTTCTATGCAAATGTGCTAGAGCATGATAATGGAATAGTCATGGTGCGCCAAAGGGCGCTGAACGCTTCTACTGAAGCGATACGGATGGCCTACCAGCTGCCTGCACGTCTGGTTGCTCATGATGACTTCTATATATATAGCCGCAACCCAATGAACGAAATGTGGGTGCAATTCTTTGAGACAATTTGTGTGCCCGGAAAAGAAGTGGTATGGATGGTCTATGGGGAGAAATTTCACTCCTCAGTAATCACCTTTGAGGGGAAGTATTGGTTGCACCTCATAAACAACCGCTTGATTCCATCTCACAATACTACAGAGGTTAATGGTCCCCGTGCGGCTTTGATTTGGTGCTTTTAAATGGCCACGACTTTGATGTGGCCAAAGTGATGCATGAAGAGTTATTCATCCATATCCAAGTAAAGGGTATGGTTTTTTCTTCCCTTCTTTGGTGACTCAACTTTGCAGGGCTGCTCAGGTGCCCGAAAATCTAGCTGTGGATGGGTTGGTAATAAGGGAGGGCATGTTCCGTGCCGATAAGGTGACAATTGGTAAAGAGCCAGAAGTAGTAGAGGAGGTGGTGAGGAGTAGCTCTGATGATTATGATGATGAGGTGGACGCTGAGGAGAACGTGGAAGCCGCACCACAGGCTCAGGGGCAAAACATAGTAGCTGCAGGTCCATCTGGGACTACAATATCTTCAGGAGATGCACAGGTGTCCCATTTCCCTACTTTGGAGCAGGAGATGGCTGATTTGCAAACCTCTATCACTGATTTGGGAACCCAAGTAGACGCGGTAGCTAACAAACAATTGAAGTCGGAAAAGAAATTCATGGACTGGCTACGAGCTCTGGGTCGTGCGTGCCACATCAACCCAGACACCATCTCAGACTAGGAGTGAGATTTTAGGGAAGTTCCTTTACCTCACTGCTCTTTCAAATTTTAAGCCATGAGGACATGTCTTCATTTTAAGTATGGGGTAGGGGTACTTCATTGAATATCTGTAGTTGTATCCTTTGAATGTTGCTTGTGTTTTGTCTTTATTTGACTTTGATAGTTTTGGTAATTTTTTAGTAGGAATCATTAGTTTAAAGTAGATAAATGGCTCGTCCCGACGATGGATCCCTTTCGGTGGGGTTCTTGAGGGATTGAGTCCAGAGAAAACAAAAATCAGAAAATATGTAGAATTTTCCTGATGACAGAGCTTTTAAACAATTTTCTTGAGGGAAGTAAGTCTAGAGAAAACACCAAAAGATTTTTTATTTTTTTTGGTACTGTAGCCCTTGGTTTTGCTTTAGGCCATGGTTCTTTTCCAAGGGTTTAACTTGAACCGGGTACATGTAATTTTTTTTAATTTTGTTTTCTGCTTGATTTGTATATTAGGCTTAGTAGACTAAGAGCTAGAAAATCAAAAGAGAACCCATAGCGTTGACACACCTTAACAGAATAGACCTAGAGTGTAACATTGAGTCTTATTTGTTGAATCTCACTAAAGTGCCTTAATTTGTATGTTTGTTACTGAATTGAATGCTCATAATGGAGCGTTTTGATGAGTTAATCTGAAATGAGTCGTGTTCCATATGTGGTGAGGTTTTTATGTAGTTCATATTTTGTACTTGCGTCTAGAAGTTGCCCGGTATGTGAGTTGAAGCGAAATTTGAGGTGATGCTCGGTTTGAAAAATGATTTTAGGCTTTCTTTGATCTTTTTGAGCTTAATTGCTTATCATAAATAAAATTCATCCCTAGTTAATCCTTTTGAGCGTATAGACTTTTGTTTGGCACCCACATTACAAGCCTATATCCTTTTTGTTTTTAATTGATATTTTTGATCCTTTTACCTCTTAATCACTTTAATAGTTTGATGAGCGCTAAAAGAAGTAAGCAGGAACTAAGTGTGGGGTGGCTTTTGAGTAGAACCAATAAAAAGAAGAAAGGTGCACTTGTTTTGTAAACTAATATACCACTAGTGGAAATTGAAAAATAAAAATTGGCAAATATAGATGAATACATTGTTGTCTTGTTCCTGCTAGTGGGTATGAATTAATATAGTGCTTAAAGAAGAAGGGAGCATAGGAGGATTAGTCACTATTCCTAAATATATCCTACTCGTCCTTTAGCCCACATTACAACCATGAAAAAGTTCTAATTGATTTTAGACCGAGTGAGCCTACATTAGTAGAGATTTACATTAAGGGCAATCTTATCGTACCAATTACATGCATGTGACTTCTTTTGTAAGGGTGAGGGATTTTCTGTGATATATGTGAGCATGAGAATCAATTGTATGGATTGGTTTTATTCTCTTTACTGTGATTGTGAGGGCATGTGATTCGAGAAGGAAAGACAAGTCTTAACTTCTGTGTAGAGTACATTGAGGAAGTATGAATATTGCATGGCACTTGAGAATCGACTTGTGAGGCCAAGATTGTTCACTGCTAGGCGTAATGTATGTAAATTGTTCTAGGTGTAATGTATTAGGGGAAATGGTTGAGTGAAGGAACCTCTAGAAAGTATAGTGTGATTGCTCGAGGACTAGCAATGAATTAAGTGTGGGGTGTTGATGATAGGCTGAATCTAGGTAATTTAGCAATTGTTTATGCTCCTACTTGATTATGTTCCAATGTCATAATGTGGTTAATTGATTAAAAATGGGCTCTAATTGTGAATTGTATATATTGCAGGACGAGGAGCCTATGTGATGCCTTAAAGAGGTGATTGGAACTATTTTTAGAGCAAGAATGACCCCTCGGAGCTGAGTATGTACGAAGACTAGGAAAAGAATCAAAGAAATATAGGACTAGACTAGCATGCCCAGATGCGCGCTCGCGCTACCATAGCGCGCCCAGTACATAAACTTAGTCAACTAGCACGATCAGATGCGCTCCCAGGTGCGCGACCGCGCTAGTCCAAGTTCCGGAAATAATTTGTTAGGGGAAAAATTGGAAGTATGGGGGTAACTCCACTAAAACCATAAAAGGACAAGCTAGCTCAATGACTGAGATCCGTTTTTAGAGAGAGAGAAAGAGGAGGAGACTTATCTTGGAGAAGGAGGAGCATCAACTTGGAGCAAGGATTCAAATAGTGCTTCTAAACTTTCTCTTAGTATTTACTTATATTATGATCAAGACTTTTGTGGTTGATAATTTTATAAATATATGCAGCTAAGAACCCAAATATTCTGGGGTCATGGGTGTTAGATGATCTTGTTACTTGAAGCTTAGATTGAAGATCTTGAATTTATTGTTATGGGTTGTTTATTTGATTTTGCTTTTAATTATTTTACTGCATAGCTAACAGTGAAATACTATTTATGGATCTTGAGTTATACTTGAAAAAGGAAATTCTTGATTGCAAATAGAATCAAATAGAGCAAGATCTGAATCCTGGGCATCGGGTAAAAGATTCGCGATTAAGATAGACATATACTTAATTGCCTTGTTTGGTTGAAAAATAGGATTTGTAAATGTATTCAGGTTAATATTAATATCATAGACATATAGATATTAATTTAACTCGAATAGGCGCATAAGAATTCGATAGATTCTTATGGGTATTATTAACCCTATAATCAATAACCCAGATAATTCAAGAAATAAATCTTAAGCTAAGAACTTGGCATGATCTCTAGCAAGCCCATGATCCTGGAATATCTTTTATAAAAGTTTTTATCAGAATATTATATAATTGTCGTAGTAATTTTGTATTGTATTATTGTTTAATTATTAAGTAAATTGTAAATTGATTATTTATGTATTTTGATATAAATCAACTTGAATTGATAATTGTTTGAGTCTGCATCAGTCGATAAATTAATCACAATTCCTCGTGGGAATGATACTTTACTTACTACTATATTACTTGTCGATCGCGTACACTTGCGCGAGTGTTTTGGTCGCAACAAATACATTTGGCGCATTCTCCGTATTGAATTTGAACCTGTCCATGAAATCGGATGCTATACCTACCCAGCTTGTCCATTTCTTGGGGTCTTGGCTAATGTACCAAGATAGAGCATCCCCTTTCAGACTTATCATAAAGAGTTGCATGCGGATCTTTTCATCTCTTCTGACTCCGACCAAATTATCGCAGTATGTCCTCAAATGGACTCTGGGATCCCGCGTGCCATAAAATATCTCGAACTTTGGAGGTTTATACCCTTTGGGAAGTTCGACGTCTGGCTGAATGCAAAGGTCCTTATAATTCAGTCCCTCGATACCTTTTTTTGCTTCAACACCCTAGACTCGGTTGGTCAGTTTCTTGAGTTCTGTGGCCAGGTTCCATATAAGAGAGTCTTTCTCATCAGACTCTGGTGTGCTTGAAATATATTGAGTATAGTGTGATGTGGTTTCCACATAGATAGGGGTGTTGTGGGGATGATCATTTGTAGAGTTTAGCGGCAGTGGGGTGTTGCTCGAAGTGTGACACGTGTTGCAGTGGTGATGGGGAGCGGGTTGGTTTTTGGTTTTGGGATGTTTTGTGGTGGTGTAGGATTTGGAGCACTGACATCGGGGGTGGTGAGGAAAAATGATAAGTTTGCCAAGTTCCGAACTTGGTCCAGTTCTTCTTAAAATTTCAACAACTTCTGCTCATGTTGGGCAGCACTTTCCTTGGAAACCTTAATACGCTGAGTAACCTCTACCTGTTCACCCGAGTTCTCCTTTCTGATGTTGCTCAAGTCTTCTATTTTTGCTTTGTTCTTGTATCTGACAGGACTTGGAGGAGGAGGAGGAGGAGGGGGTGGGCCCTTAGATCTTGTGGAGTAGGATGATGATACCAGAGTGCACGAACTAACCTTTTGGGGAGGGGAATAAAACAAAAGTAAACACAAAAAGGTAACAAGTTAGTGAAGGTTATGAGAAGAAACGTTGCAATATTAAACACATAGTGCAAGAATATAAATCGCGTCCTAATTTGTGTGCCTCGTTGTGCCTGAGGTAGGCCTAGCGACAAGTTGATTTGGAGAAATTATAATGCTAAATGCCTCATTTTATTGATAAAAATAAGACGAATCCCAAAACAACACTAAAATTGCAGAAAGTAAAATGTCACTAATGGCCCTTGGCCTTACTACATTTTAAGGCAAAAGAAAAGACTCCTAACTATTTGGTCCCAGAAGGACCTTCCCCATACTCGAAATCTTTCGCTCTATCGAACAGCTCTACCAGCTCATATAGTCCTAGCAGCAAATAAGCTCTAGCCAAGTGTCCTCCTTCATTTCCCTAAGCGTTCTGGCAGTTTTCGATCCTCTGGATGAACATCCTTTCCAACTCTACCAAACCTCGCTCCAAATACCTTAGTCGCTTGTTGGCGCTGATAGCCATATCATTCCATTCTTCAATCAACTTCTGATGTGCTTATTGAATTTTCTAATGTTCACTTTCGCATTCTCGTATCCTCTTGCGCAATTGGTTGTATTTAACCTGTATTTCAGCCTTTTCGTCGATGACCCTATGACCTCGAATGGACACGGGTTGTCCTAACCCACCATGGTCATTGTGAGCACGTGATTTTTGCCTCACATGAATTACTCCCACAAAATCAAAACAAAAATATTTGTTTTATTGTGTGCAATTTTGTGAATCCTTCGTGGTATTTTTAGTAATTACTTGCATTTGTGTGTGCATATTTTGTTGGTTAAATTAATAAAAACACAAAAAATAGGTGGCAATTGTATTTACAATTTAAATCGACATTTTGGAATTAATCAATAATTATTTTGTTTTACAAAAGAATGAAAATCATAAAAAATATGTATTTTTCATTTTTTAGTGTTTAATGTCAAATCGTGTGATTATTTTTATTTTTAGTATTTAATTATTTGTGATAAATATTATTTAAAGTGGATTAGTCAATTTTGGTTTTATAATTTGAGTTAGGACTTTTGGTTTAAATGTTGAAACTAATTTAGGAAGAAAATAAAAGAAAATTAATAAAAAAGAGAAAAGAAATCGGAGTTGGGCCACTTTCAAATAAAACCCAAGCCTAAACGTTCAACACCCCAGTCCAGGCCCAAAATAACCCCTTACCCGTTCCAAATCTTCAAGTCTCAGAGACATGCGAAACGACGTAGTATGGTGATGGAACTACGTCGTTTCAACGTCAATAAATCTCCACCGTTCATCCATCCTCCATCCAACAGTCCAGAACGCACCACGTAAATCGACTCGTAATCCAATCCGTCTGCATCAGAGACCAACCTGGTCTCAAAGACGTCTAAACGACATCGTCTCATTTAGTCAAATAGTCCAGGCCGTTGATCTTAATTGATCTAACGGCCTAGATTCGTTCACCCATCCCGTATATATACCTCCAAATAGACCTCGCCCCCCTTAGAACCCCCCGTCTCCTTCGTCTCCAACATCAGAGACCAGACCTCCCCAAACCCTAGCTAGCTGCCACCCCTCTCCACCACCCTGAACCCGGCGGCTCCTTTTCCTTTCACCACCAAATTAACACCCTAGCTTCGCATCAACCTCCACATTCCAAATATCCATACCGTTTCCCTCGAATCTTGGCTAGGCTTCTCAAATCTTAAATCGAAGAAGTCTGGTCGAACCTAGTTTACCCGATTGACACCATACAACCACTGGACCACCCTCATACCAAATCCCTTACCAGCTTCCCCTGAATCCCCCTCAAAATGCGAAAATCTCGAATTTGAACCCTAAGTTCATAAATAAAAAGAGGTCTGTAAGGGATTCTTCGTCTAGATTAGACCTTTGCTTTGGGTTTTCACATGAAAACCCAAGTTTAAGGTCTAGTCCGGTCGAAAAATTAAAAGACCTGTCAAAAAATTGATTTGAGTCCGGTTTGAGCTCTGAGGTATTTCTTTTTCTTTTCTGTTTTTTGTTGTTGTTGTTGTTTTTGTTGTTTTTGTTAATTTTCTTCATGTTTTGTCATTTACTTCTTCCCTCTCTTTCGGACTATTTATTTGGTCCAGTTTTCTCGTCAGTTTATCCCTAAACGCACGCTAGAAAACCTTAAATTGATTAATAGGTTGTTAATTACATTAGTCTGAATTGCATAGTCAGTTAGATTTTTGTTACTCGAAATTGCCGTTATCCCTAGTTTGTCATTTGAAAAGTCTGATTTGGTTTCAAATGTGTTTTACTGGTTTAAATGGGTCAATTAGTTGGGTCATTAACCCATGACCCATTTGAGGATCAGACTAGTTTGTTGCAATTGGCTTGAAGCCGAAGTTCGATTAGCCTTGGGTCAAATTTGACCCAAGTTGTTCTGGCAGATTAAATAGCAGGGGGTTTTAGTTGATTAATGAACAAGGGATAGGGGAATTAATTTAAAATAGCGGCGTGTCCATACCATTAATTTAAAATACAGGCTGCCCATGCCAGTCGAATTTAACAAGGGGAAAATGGGTTAATAGTGGAACTGACATTTGAGTAGTGGAAAATCCAGAGAATAACATGGGAGTTAAACAATTTCTTAATAGAAAAATGCTCTTAAGAGCTGGAAATGGGTTAAAGTTTGGATATAATTACAGAGGTAGATAGACAAAAATAGAGATAAAGTCTGAAAACTAGGAGAAAAACACTCTGCAAAAGCTAAGAGGTTAAGAAAGAACACATAGAAATACATAGCGTATTTAGGGGGATAGATACATTGAGAGCTTAAAAAATATAGAAGCTGCATCGATTCTCACTATTTCATTGGTTTTGCACCTCTGGTTCAAATTTCTGTTTAATTCATGGGTCATTTGGGTTTAAAGGTGGTTTGAGTTTGGGCCATTCAACTTTGGTTTATGTCTGCTGCGGTGCTGTGGGTTTGAAGTTGATTTGTTGAGACTGTCTTCTATCATTTTCTGAGTTCGAAGTTGGTTTAATTTGGTTTGTTGAGGTTGTGTGTCTGCTGTTTACTCTGCTAATCTTTGCATTTCCTTTTCATTTCAAATTCCAGGTATACACTCATGAAACTCATACAATGTGACACCTGATTGCCGATTGAGGAATGAAAGTTTAGAATTCTAAGAGATTTACTACTGTACCATTACCTTGTAGCTATATTTCTTCTATTGTTTTGTATTTTTTTAGTTTTGAATGACATATGTCTAATTAAGGTGTAAATTGATAGGACTTAGTAAAAAAATGATCCTGAATGTGCTAGGACCTAGGTTTAAATGTGTTATTTCTTAAATCTCCTTTCCAATTGTATGAATTAGTTAACAAAGGATTGTACTGAAGTAGTTATATTATTTAATTCTAGGGAATCATTATAGCCGTGAAATTGTATATGAATGTTTAGAGCTTTAGGGTTATCTTAATGGCTGAATACAGTTGATGCTAGTACAACATGTTTTGAATAGGATGTTGGGACTGAAGGACTCGATTAACTCATGCTTGCCTGTATTAGTTTCATTTACATCTGAATTTAGCATATGCTAGGATCCTCATCAGTGATTCTGTTGAAATAGAAAAAATGATAATATAGGATAGTATCTTCATTATTAACATGGTTTGACATTATAACATGTTTTGCTCATGATTAGGGATAATTAATTCTAGTTTAGTTTTCTTTATGAAAGTATTCTAAGGCCTTAGGACTATAATTATTTGTGTATGTTGAATCAAAGCTGGGCCAAGCATTTGGCCCAACATTTCTGAATTATTGTGCTATATCATGGCATCAGCCCCTTGGGCTTTGGGTGAGTCCATTTCCTTTTGGGGAGCTTGGCTCATAACTTGGTTTAGTGTGGACTTTGGATCATAAAGTCCCTTGGACCGTAATTTCCAATCTCAAGTGGGCTAGACGTTTAGTAGTATTAAATGGGACCGCTCGTCACACTGCTGGGCTTATGCTGGGCCCAAATTAGGGAAGCTTTCATTTTAAAATCAGTAATTCGTTTGGGGATTGAATTGGGCCAATGATGGGTTTTTTTTTTAAATCAATACTAGGATTTGTGTTAAAATTGGAAGAACTTTAAGATTTTAATATACCTAGGCCCAAGATTGAAACAATGGTTGGACTCATTAGCAATTAAAATACAATAGAGAAAATGAGCTTAACCTTTGGAATTACTACCTTCTTTAGTTTAAACTTCAATAAAATCCCTTAGGAATGGTAATCACATCGGTTTTCATTTAAATTAATTTGGTATTGATCCTTAGAACTCGAAGCGCGCCATCTAGCAAATTCCATGGCCCTCGTTTATTAATATCATAATAAATCTTTAGAAATGGAGGTGTTTTATGCGACGTCCAGCATTCTTTAAAAACTAATCAAAGGCGGTAAATAGTTCAAGACTGCACATAGGTCCAAATTGTATAAAATCAGATAATCAAGCCGGATATAACAGCTGAGTGACCGTGCTAGAACCACGGAACTCGGAAATGCCTAACAACTTCTTTCGAGTTAACAAAATTCCTTATCCGGATTTTTGGTTCGCATACTGTTAAACAGAGTCATTCTTTTCCTCGACTCAGGATTTTAAACCAGTGACTTGGGACACTATAAATCTCTCAAGTGGTAAATCTGAATCTCTTAATAATGAATCCCACTTCGATTGTCACTTCAAGTTGGAAATAACTCCCTTTATTATACCCTCTCCGGGGCTGTAGTAGTGAAAAAGAAGGAGTGACAGCTCTAGCGACTTTGTTGGGGAGGCATAACCCATAACCACTAGTTCAGAGTTAGAAATTCCAGCTTGGAATAATTGTTGTATTTGTCTTATTTACTATTTGATTTTTATTTGATGTTTTGGCTAAAATGTGCTAAATGTTGCTTTTTACCGCTTTGATTAATTTCTGAGCCGTGTATATAAACTGTCTTCTCATGCACCCCCTCTGAGTCTCCTTGAAATTAAAATTGGGCATTTGCTTGACATAGCCCGCTTTCTTTGAGATAGCTGAGGTGCTTGGCACCCGGTGAAGGATTTTAGTCGCACATGTTTTAGGTGGGGAGCACCACCAGTTAAGCCGGAAAGAAATGCTACAGGTACATTGACCCTCCTCAACTCGAGTTGTCCATTCGAGTAAACTAGTCTAGATACTTTCTCCAATAAGATTTGAACCTAGAAGAACAAACCTCATGTTGGATATCCCTAGTAGGAACATTTTGTTTGCATCATGTGCCTTTGACCTTGGAGATTCAACATAGGAGTTGGATCTGTCTAGGACAGGTGTACCTGAAATGAAAAAGACCATCCTGATGCATTTTACTTGCTATTTGTGCATTTATTTGCTTCGGACTTGCATGCTGACCGACTTTTGAATATTGGAAAATTTGAAAAGAAAATAGCAGTGTAGAGGGCTAAGAGAGTTAATCACTTGTTTTGAAACAAAAAAAAGAAAAAAAAAACCAATGTCCAAATAGTACCGAAACTCTACCGAATTTTTGAGAAAAAATGGAAAACAAAAAAAAAAAGGTTTCTTTTCAAAAAATAGTTGGTTTATTTGGCTGAACCACGTAAGTTTGATTCTCACCGGATGTGGGATACGTAGGCAACCCATATCAGGCTCAACCATTTTGAAAATATTAAAATTAGGGGTAAATAAATGTCATTGTTTTTGTCATGAGTGAATGTAATGCCATTCTTGGGTAAAATAGCCAAACGCCTACAAAAGGGCGACGAAGGGGTGTTTCGCAAGAACAATTACCTATAGTCATTTCTTAAAACTTTTTTTGGTTAGCAAAATACAGCCTTTAAATCTTCTTCAAGTGTTGAAAGGTCGTGTTGATGAAACCGGATATTTTTATAAAATGGTGAGAAACAATGATGATTTTCTCTTCATATAAAAAGAAAGAAAAAAAATGGTCATAGTCTGTATATGGTTTAGGAGAGTCTTAACCTTTTTTATTTTTTATTTTATTTAGGATCACCATGAGTTTTCCACAAAGAAGTGGCCAGAAAAGGGCAAGGGACGAAACACCTCCTATGTTCATGATCTGAGATAAGATCCCGAGCAGTCTCTGTAATTGGTAGGCTAGTTTTGCTACCTGGGAACGAAATCAAGTTTTTAAACTCCTCAAGTTCCTGACAAAAATCATGGGAATTGAGCCTAACAGGGATTTGATTGAGGCTTTGGTGGGTTTTTGAGACCCGACAAACAATGTCTTCAGGTTCAAAAATTATGAAATGACGCCCATATTGGAAGAATTAGGTGGGTTTACGGGATTAGGGAGAGACCTTCATAGGAAAAAGCCTGTCGCTCCAAGGAAAGTGGGTGTGAACAACTTTTTGAAGAAATTATGCCTTCGTGGAATCCCAATAGGTTGCTTAAATGAAGGTTGGGTTTCATTAGAATACATCTATGACAGGTTTGGGGACGAGAAAGTATTTGAGAAATTCTCAACCACAAAATTCGTCAACAAGCTAAGTTACAACGCATGGAGAGAGTTGAGAATCTTTGCATTCATAATTTCATTTCTAGGGACCATGGTCTTTCCAAATCGTGATGGATACATCAGAATTCAATTATCAGCAGTAGTCTCGTATTTACAAAGTAGCGAGGAACATACCATTCTTCCTATGATTTTGGGAGACATTTTTCGAGCTTTGACCCAATGACAAGAAGGTGGAGATTATTTCGAGGGATGCAATATTTTGCTGCAGATGTGGTTCATAAAGCATCTTTATCATCACCCAATAGTGATAAATTTCAATGAAAACTGGCTGAATTACATTCGTTATCATCCAAACAGGGCCGCAAGTTGTAATCTTCCAAACGGAGTAAGGGCCTGGCGGGAATTACTTGGTTCACTGGATGCGGATAAACTCACTTAGAATTATTATTGGTTCCCTTCCGCTAAGGTCATGCACATGTTGACATATCGCCCATTCTACATACTCATGGGTTTAATAGGTTTCCAACCATACACACCCTTACGCGTCATGCGTCAGCTAGGGAGGAGAGAACAAAAGAGGCCCCCGACCGAGGATATGCGTCCATTCGTATGGGAATTCACAGGAGAGGAACCCCCAAAGCAGTCTTATGCACAAAAGGTTTGGTTTGGGGGTCGATTTTCTAATATAGATGAAATTGTAGCAGACCGCGAACGAGGGGAAGTAAGCCTTACATATCATGAGTGGTTTCACAACAAGGCTATACCCGAGCAAAGACCCGAAAGATCCATAAGGCATGCAGTTGATTGGGAAAAGGAGATAGAGTCCAGAGTTGGAAATGCTAAAAGGAAAGTGGCACGAGAGTTCCGATCTCATATTGACACTTTACAGGAAGATAAGGGAATATTGGAAGCAGCCAAGGATATACAACAGGCTGATTTTGAGCAGGAAAGGGTTAAATGGGCACATGAGAAACAAGCACTCCAAGCCCAGATCCAAAAGATGAAGATAACTGCAAAAAAGTTAGAAAGGAGCCAGGCTGATGAAAAACTCATAGAAAGTCTGGAAAAGAAAGCCCTCGAATGTCAAGAGGACTTGGAAAAGTTGGAAGCTACTCTAATAAGGATTCGGGCCATACGGACAAGGATGGCAAAGCAGAGGGCACTTCATATGAAGCGGATAGAGAGAGATTAAGAGGGGACCATCACCATCCTGATAGAAGGAATAGTCACTCTCAAAGGAAAGGTAATCAGGCAAGCTAGAGATTTCAGAGCGGATAGGAAAACACCGCTATGACCTGATGACGCGAATGGAGCAACAAATGCATAAGTTCCAAGATCAACTCTTTCACAACTCTCGAGTGCTGGAAATGCGGGATCAATAGATAGGACGGCTATTGCAGGAAAAGAACGGGATTAGAGAAGGGGTCAGAAACATCGCACATTACATTATGGCAAAACGCCAAGTGTGTGAAAACATGACCCGTACCACCTTTTTTGCGACAGTAATGACATTCATCAAACAAATAATGAACGATTTGGAGAGTCTCCAAAGGTATCTTGCACCAAGGCCCGCAGCAAGGCCGAATGATGCCTTGCGGCCCCCAGGGAATTTCGAGTCATTGATGTATTCTTGATTTCTGTGTTGAGTCTGTACTGTTTTTGTTTGTAAATCTGTCAGCTAGTCCTTTTCAAATTTGATTTGTTATCTTTCTGAAGTTTGTACACTTTTTCCATGTGTTGTAGTAAAAGCAGTTGTTTTGTGGAAAATATTTTTGCTACGTATTTTTTACATCAGCCAGAACTACGCACGGTCTGATTCATGCGGGACATGATACGTAGGCAATCCACATAAGATTCGACCGCCACTAAAAGAAGAAAAAGAAAAAAGGGGGAAATGAAAATAACTAAGGGAAAGTTTGAGAGATGTTAAAAAGGGGGCACAATTGTTAAAATCCGGAATGACGCATACAATTGAAGCAAATGCATGATAGAAATGGTTAACTGCCTAGGTACATTGCATCCCATCGTGCGATTGCATATATGTCAAACTCTAAAAACTAACAAGTTTGTTGCTTGTCCCAGAGAATCGAAGCAGTTAGTTTACCTAGAGCGTACTGGCACATTACCATTATCAAACTAGATCAAAGGGACCGATACCAGTGATTATGTCTAGCCCTGATAGAGAAGGAAGTGCTAAGGTAGAAGAGGTAGACGTGCAAGCGTTGAAAGATGATATGTATAAGTTGAAACAGCAAATGGCTGAGATGTACCAGGCTTGAACTAGGGGTCAGCCACTACCATCCTATCCTACTAACCCTACTTTCCTCCCAATACCCACCCAGTCTCCGGAGCAGCTTGTTTTGGACTTATCCCTAAATTTTCAACATCATCAGGGAACCACCTCCCAAATACCACAAATCCCAAAGACAGTTCCATACCCTCCACCAACTACCCCTGTCTTTCTGGTACCCGCACCAGCCCCACTCCACAGGACTTCCAGTGAGCCTGTGCTCCAAATACAGGGTAATCAATATTACCCTCTCGAACCCACCTTCAAAGAAACTGAACCGTACCTTTACCATCCTCAACTTGGTATCTCCACAGAACCTGAAAAGCAACCCAATAATCCGTAGCAGGAAGAAATGTTCCGAAAAGTAAAAATCCTGGACCAATCTTTCAGGAATATGCAAGGTTTGGGCAACCAAGTCATTGTGACATATAAGGATTTATGTTTGTTCCCAGATGTTTAGCTACCATCAGGGTTCAAGATGCCTAAGTTCGATCTGTATGACGATCATGGTGATTTGGTGTCACATTTGCGAGGATTTTGCAGCAAAATGAGAGGGGCGGGTGGAAAGGATGAGTTACTGATGGCGTACTTTAGCCAGAGTTTGAGCGGGTCTGCATTAGAATGGTATACACAACAGGACCATGGTAGGTGGTACACCTGGGATGACTTGGCACAAGCATTCGCCGGCCACTTCTAGTACAATCTACAAATCATTCCAAATCATCTGTCATTGATAAAATTGGAGGAAAAACCCGGAGAGAGTTTCAGGGAATATGGTTTCCATTGGAGGGAACAAGCTGCGAGGGTCGACCCTCCGATGAATGAGGGAGAGATTGTTGATTACTTTTTCCAAGCATTGGAGCCGACTTATTTTGGTCACTTGGTAACGGCGATTGGCAAGTCTTTCAATGAGGTTGTAAAAATGGGTGGCATGATCGATGAAGGACTTAAGTCCAACAAGATCATGAGTTGCTCGGCAATAAGAGCAACCACTCAAGCAATCCATAGCGGCACCGAGGGTGTGCTCGGGAAGAAGAAGAAAGAAGATGTTGCGACGGTTGAGTCAAGAGCTTGGTTCGGATCCAGAGGCCCCTCACCCTACTATAACCAACCCCGACCCCACCACCAAGATTACTCCCACACTCCATATAGCCCACCCCAACACTACTACCCACATCCCGAAGCTCCTTTTTCTGTTCACCACGCCCAAACATACAGCCAACCTTCGGCTCACAACCAATGGCGTGCTCCCGCTCCACAGAATAGAAACCCTCCCGGTCAAAATTTTCGAACTAATCTGACATTCAGGGGTGACCGGGCACAAAAGAAGAAAACATTCACTCCATTGGGGGAATCATATGCCAATATGTTCCACATGCTCAGACAACTGAATATGTTAAGGCCAATGCCATCTAAACTGCCAAATCCACCTCCAAAAAACCTTGATTACTTGGTCAGTTGCGAGTATTTTTCAGGTACCTCGGGGCATGATACTGAGAAGTGCTGGCACTTGAAGAGTGAAATACAAGAGCTCATTGGCACTAACATAATTGAAGTGCAAGCTCCTGAGGTACCTAACATCAACAGGAATCCAATGCCAGCCCACCCAGAGGCGAACATGATTGAAATTATGCATAAAGGGGGAGAGCCGAAGAATCCATCACAGACCGTAATGACAATTCGGTCCAGTGAGACAAAGACAATTGAACAACCAACAGTGGAAGGGTCAACGCTCGAATTGATTGAAAAGAGTGTTGGGCCATCTGCGGCAGTGAACAAAGGGTCTTCAAGCTAGATCACAACGAGACAAGAAAGAGTAAAGGTGATTAGGTCGGGAGTCAGCAAACCCGTCATAACTGTGGAAGGGGCCTATGTCGATCAAGTTATCATCAAGCCGGTAACCGAATTACCGATAATCAGCAGCAAGGCTGTTTTGTGGAACTACGGACGGGTGGCATTGATGTATAAAGGAAAGGAGGTCAAAGAAGAGGTCTGCGAGGCCCAAGGGGTAACTCGGTCTGGAAGATGTTTTGCTCCCACCGATTTGAGGAAAGCCAAGGATATTTCAGCTTCAACAAAGAAAGTCGTGACCGAAGAGGAAGCGTAAGAGTTTTTAAAAAAGACAAAGATGTATGACTATTTCATTGTAGAATAGTTAAAGAAGACACCAGCGTAGATTTCCTTACTTTCATTATTGATCCACTCAGACAAACATTGCGGAGAATTAATGAAAATCTTGAACGAGGCACATGTCCCTGACAAAATCACTGTGAATCACATGGAGAAAATATCCAACAAAATCTTTGAAGTGAACAGGGTCACTTTCTCTGATGATGAATTGTCCGTAGAGGGCACGAAACACAACAGGGCCCTTTATCTGGCATTAAAGTGTGAGAGCTCTGTGGTCATACGGGTATTGGTTGATAACGGCTCAAGTGCGAACATATGTCCTCTCTCCACTCTGACCAAACTGAAAGTAGAGAACGGGAGTATCCACAAGAACAATATCTGTGTGCGAGTATTTAACGGTGGAGGCAAAGACTCAGTCGGGGATATAGTGTTGGAATGGACGACAGGACCAGTGGAGTTTACAATGGAATTTCAAGTACTAGATATAGCTATCTCATATAATCTGCTATTGGGTCGACTGTGGATCCACGCTGCTAAAGCATTACCATCAACTCTTCACCAGATGATCAAGTTCGAATGGGACAAGCAGGAGATAGTGGTGCGTGGGGAAGACAATTTGTGCGCACACAGCGAAACCATTGTGCAATTTATAGAAATGGAATATGACAAGGGGCCATGGGTATATCAAGTTTCAGACACAATGACAGTTGAGAAAGTGTAAGAGGGGAAGTGTATCCCTAACCCGAAGATAACAGCTACATCGGTCATGGTAGCATACGAAATGCGGAAGAATGGGTTCGTACCAGGAAAGGGTCTAGGATCTGCTTTGCAAGGCATCATATAACTAGTGTCCCTTCCTGAAAATGTGGGAACTTTTGGTCTAGGATTCCAACCCACAGCCGCGAACATAAGAAGAGCCAAGAAGTTGAAATAGAGGGCATGGGTCCTTCCAAAGCCAGTCCCACGTCTCTCCAGGTCATTTGTCAAGGCAAGTACAAGAAAATGACCAGCGACGACGATTTCCAATGATAAGGTTATCCCTGATAAGGAGTTGATAGAAAGATTTGAGTAGTTGTTCAGCGAGGTGAACATGTTAGAACTTGGTGAGGGTCCTAGCCACGCAGAAATACAGTTTGTCGGGCCAAAAGCGAAGATTAATAATTGGAAGGCTACTCCTCTCCCTACTCGAAGGGAGCCTTGGTAGTCTGCTTTGATTTTTCTTTAAGTTTGTAAGGATTATTTCAGGGTTGTAATCCGAATTTCAGTTTGTTTTCAAGTGTGTAAACCTTGTTATCTTCCATTTTTAATGAAATGCAATTTCTTCCTGTTCTTCATTCCTGATAAATTTTACCTTTTGTTTTCTTCTTTTATTTTCTCCAGTTCCTTTTACGCCGGTTCTAATAATACGACATGCATAAAGAATCCTCAACTCAGTCTAAGAAATCAATATGAGATAATAGTTCAAGAGGTAAAGTGTGATTACGAGTCAGAATTTGATGAAGATGAGGCTTTTGAGGAGATTAGTAAAGAATTAAGTCATTTTGAAGAAAAACCTAAGCCCAACTTGAATGACATCGAAGCCGTCAATTTAGGAGACTCGAGTAATATCAAAGAGACTAAAATAAGTGTCCATTTGAAATCAAAGACTCAAAAGGAATTAATCAAAACACTCATTGAATACAAAGATATTTTTGCATGGTCGTCTAATAACATGCCGGGTTTAAGCACTGATCTAGTGGTTCACAAATTGCCCACTGACCCAGCATTCCCTCCTGTCAAGAAAAAGTTGAGGAAATTCAAAACCGATATAAGTGTGAAGATTAAGGAAGAAATAACCAAAAAGCTAGATACAAAGGTTATTCGGGTCACTCCATATCCTGATTGGTAGGCTAATATTGTGCTGGTATCAAAGAAGGATGGGAAAATCAGGGTGTGTGTTGACTATCGCAATCTCAACAAAGCAAGCCCAAAGGATAACTTCCCACTACCCAATATCCACATTTTGATTGACAATTGTGCAAAATGTGAGATTGGATCTTTTGTGGATTGCTATGTCGGGTATCATCAGATCCTGATGGATGAAGAAGATGCAGAAAAGACGGCATTCATCACGCCGTGTGGAACTTATTGCTACAAAAAAATGCCATTTGGTCTAAAGAACGCTGGGGCAACATACATGCGAGCAATGACCACTGTGTTCCATGATATGATTCACAAGGAGATTGAGGTATATGTGGATGATGTGATCATCAAATCAAAGCAGCAAGCCGACCATGTCAGATATTTGAGGAAATTCTTTCAGAGGCTTCGCAGGTACGACATTAAACTCAACCCTGCCAAGTGCGCATTTGGCATTCCATTAAGAAAACTATTGGGGTTCATAGTCATCCGTCGTGGCATCGAGTTGGACCCCTCAAAGGTCAAAGCTATCCAGGAATTGCCACCTCCGAAGAACAAGACTGAAGTGATGAGTCTGTTAGGAAGGTTGAACTACATCAACAGGTTTATTGCTCAGCTCACATCAACTTGTGAACCTATTTTTAGGTTATTGAAGAAGGATGCTGCGGTCAAATGGACTGAAGAATGTCAAGAGGCTTTGATAAGATAAAGGGGTATTTTTCAAATCCACCTGTGATGGTCCCACCTGAACCAGGAAGACCTTTGATTCTTTATTGGACTATCTTAGAAAATTCATTTGGCTGTATACTGGGGTAGCATGACATCACCGGCAGGAAGGAACAAGCCATCTACTATCTTAGCAAGAATTTCACGGCTTATGAGGTTAAGTACACTCACCTTGAGAAGGCATGTTGTGCTCTAACTTGGGTAGCTCAAAAATTGAAACATTATTTGTCATCTTACACTACTTACCTTATTTCCTGCATGGATCCGTTGAAGTATATCTTTTAAAAGACTATGCCCATAGGGAGACTTGCAAAGTGGCAGATTTTACTCATGGAGTTTGACATTATCTATGTGACAAGGATTGCAATGAAAGCCCAAGCGTTGGCTGATCACTTGGCCGAGAAACCGGTCGATAAAGAATATGAGCCGCTGAAGACTTATTTTCCTGATGAAGAGATGATGCATATTGATGAGCTGGAACTAACTAAAAAACTAGGTAAGAAATTGTACTCTGATGGAGCTGCAAACATGAAAGGAGTTGGAATAGGGGCTGTTCTTATTTCCAAAATAGGACATCACTATCCTATTACGGCTTAACTTCGCTTTTATTGCACCAACAATATGGTTAAGTATGAGGCATGTATTTTGGGTCTAAGACTGGCTGTAGACATGGATGTCCAGGAATTTTTGGTCTTGGGAGACTCGGACCTCCTGGTACATCAAATTCAAGGAGAGTGGGAAACACGGGATTTGAAGCTCATACCATACCGACAATGTTTGCATGATCTTTGTCAATGGTTTAGATTAGTGGAGTTCAAGCATATTCCAAGGGTACATAATGAGGTTGCTAATGCTTTGGCTACCTTGGCATCAATGCTACATCATCTAGACAAAACTTATGTTGATCCTTTTCATATTCAAGTTTGTGATTTGCATGCTTATTGTAACATGATAGAGGAAGAACTGGATGGCGAACCTTGGTTCCACGATGTCCAGGAGTATATCAGGATGGGGATATAGCCGGTTCAAGCGATAGGAGATCAAAAGAGAGCAATTCGACGGTTGGCAAATGGATTTTTCCTCAGTGGAGGAGTGTTGTATAAAAGAACGCCAGATATTGGATTGTTAAGATGCATAGATGCTAAACAAGCTACGGCAGTCATAGCGGAAGTACATTCATGAACGGATATATATTGGCGAAGAAGATCCTTCGAGCAGGGTATTATTGGCTTACTATGGAGAGAGATTGTATCAACTTTGTGTGCAAATGTCATCAATGCCAGATACACGGGGATTTGATTCACTCTCCGCCATCGAAATTGCACACAATGTCGGCACCGTAGCCCTTTGTTGCTTTGGGCATGGATATCATTGGGCACATTGATCCAGCAGCGTCCAATGGGCGCAGGTTCATTCTGGTGGCCATTGATTATTTTACCAAATGGGTTGAGGCTAGAACTTTCAAGTCTGTAACTAAGAAGGCGGTGGTTGATTTTGTACACTCCAGTATCATTTGTTGATTTGGAATCCCAAAAGTAATCATCACAGATAATGGTGCTAGTCTTAATTGCAATTTGATGAAAGAAGTTTGTCAGCAGTTTAAGATTACACATCACAATTCCACCCCATATCGCCTTAAGGCAAATGGAGCAGTTGAGGCAGCCAACAAGAACATAAAGAAAATACTGAGGAAAATGGTAGAAAGTTCCAGGCAATGGCATAAGAAGTTACCATTTACGTTATTGGGTTATCGCATTACTGTTCGTACGTCAGTACATGCAACTCTTTATCTGTTTGTATATGGCACTTAAGTAGTGATTCCTGCGGAAGTTGAAATCATGTCTCTTCGGATTGTCGCCGAGGCTGAGATTGATGATGATGAGTGGGTCAAAACCCATTTGGAGCAATTGAATTTAATTGATGAAAAAAGATTAGCAGCAGTATGTTATGTCCAATTGTATCAAAAGAGGATGACAAGAACGTATAACAAGAACGTGCGTCCTAGGAGGTGAAGTGGGGCAGCAAGTGTTGAAACAGATCTTTCCATATAAAGCTGAAGCAAAGGGCAAGTTCGCCCCGAAATGGCAAGGACCGTTCATTGTGACCAGAGTATTGTCCAATGGCGCTTTATGTTTAACAGATATTGAAGGAAAATGCATAGATATGGCTATCAATTCTGATGCAGTCAAGAGATATTATGTATGAATTCTTTATTATAATCACTGATTGTTTGTACTTGGCATTATCTCGAAGGTTGAAATGACAAAGGCAATTTGTTCTGCTATCTAAACATTTTACCCTTTGTTCACCCTTTTGAGCCTTATTTACTTTATTTCGTACCCCTCTTTTGGAATCAATAACCAAGAAGAAAGGAAAAGAGAAGAAAGAAAAGAAAAAGGAAAAAATATAAAGAAAAGAAAAACAGGAAAGGAAAATATACAATAATAAGTGAAGAGAAAAACTGTAACAATAAGGAATTTGAGTGAACTACATTTGACCTGATTCCTCTTAAGGATACGTAGGCAGCTTCACGACTCAGTCATAGGGAAATAAAACTCAAAAGGCCCCCAAGCAAGAAACTAGGGCAAAAGTTATGTTTGAAATGAGAAAGTTGGTTCGAAAAGTTGTAATTCTAACCCGTTGGATTTGGTTTGAACTTTTAGATACCCTTTTCTTTCCAAACCTATCTAAGAACCCATATTAACATCCGAAGAAAGACCTCCCGATCAGTCTTCGAGGGGTGCCAAGTCAGGTCAGTACAAATAATGTATATCAGGGGAAATACTCCGGTTTAACCAAGAAAAATGAAAAATGAGAGAGTCTTGTCAGTGAAAACCCGCAAGGGCACTATAAGGCAACGTAAGCTGAGAGAAGTCCAAAAATGAGAGAGACTTGTTAGTGAAAACCCGCAAGGGCACTATAAGGCAATGTAAGATGAGAGAAGTCCAAAAAATGAGAGAGTCTTATTGGTGAAAACCTTCACAGGCACCATAAGGCGACAAGGAACGAACAAGTTAAGGTTGACGGAAGAAGTCCGTCGAGGCATCAAGCAGAACAAAGATAGAATTTAGTAGAGAATTGAATTGTGAGAATTTTGAGGTAGGAGAAAGACAACTGGAAATTGATTGAATTGAAAAGACTGAGTTGATTAATCCGAAATGCACAACTTGATCATTGAGAATCGGTTATCCCATTCAGATTAGTCCTTTTTGTTTTCTCAAACGGTCTTCTAAAGGAAGATTTTCTCTTTTATTCCTATCTTTTGAAATCATCGCATTTCTTTTCTTTGGCTAAGGCTTTTTCAATAATAATTTGATTCTAACAAATAAGAAGAAATTTCAAATATTACTACCAATTTACAATATGGTGCGAAGTGAAGTGTGGCTAAGACAGGTCGACGATGATATGATGGGACGTAAAAAGCATCATTGGAAATCCAAATGTTGGAATAGTCTAAGATTCAGTGAAAGGAATGGGATCAGATAAGAAAGACTAGAAGTGAAAAGCAACAATTAGGAAGTTTGTGGATAAGGGTTAGTCAGAAGGTCAAAAATTCTCGATCGAATTCAAGGCAGTCGAACAAAACCAAGTATGGAAAGGAGAGAAGGGAAAACTATCCCCAGCGGAAGTATCACATCCAATCACCACACCTTAAACTGACCAATTTTTCTTTGTGTTTGAAACAGGGGCAGGAAGTGTTGTTTATAGCGGAGAAATTTTCCGCGAAAAGAGAGCAAGTACCAAACAGCCACCAAACTGAGGCAGAAAATTTTCTTTGTTTTATTGAAGTTAGTTGAAGTCAGGAGCCCGCCTGGAGAACAGAGGCGTACCTTTTAAAGTTGTGAAGTCAGGAGCCCGCCTGGAGAACATAGGTGTAATTTTAATTTTTTGAAGTCAGGAGCCTACCTGGAGAACGGAGGTGTAATATTAAAGTTTTGAAGTCAGGAGCCCGCCTGGAGAACAGAGGTGTACTTTTTAAGTTTTGAAGTTAGGAGCCCGCCTGGAGAACAGAGGTGTACCTTTTAAAGTTGTGAAGTCAGGAGCCCGCCTGGAGAACAGAGGTGTAATTTTAAAGTTTTGAAGTCAGGAGCCCGCCTGGAGAACAGAGGTGTACTTTTTAAGTTTTGAAGTCAGGAGCCCGCCTGGAGAACAGAGGTGTAAATTTTAAAGTTGTGAAGTCAGGAGCCCACCTGGAGAACAGAGGTGTAATTTTTAAAGTTGTGAAGTCAGGAGCCCACCTGGAGAACGGAGGTGTAATTTCTAAAGTTGTGAAGTCAGGAGCCCGCCTGGAGAACGGAGGTGTACTTTTAAAGTTGTGAAGTCAGGAGCCCATCTGGAGAACAGAGGTGTAATTTTAATGTTTTGAAGTTAGGAGCCCGCGTAGAGAATAGAGGTGTACTTTTTAAGTTTTGAAGTCAGGAGCTCGCCTGGAGAACAGAGGCGTACTTTTTAAGTTTTGAAGTCAGGAGCCCGCCTGGAGAACAGAGGCGTACTTTTTAAGTTTTGAAGTCAGGAGCCCGCCTCGAGAACAGAGGTGTAATTTTAAAGTTTTGAAGCCAGGAACCCGCCTGGAGAATAGAGGTATACTTTTTAAGTTTTGAAGTCAGGAGCCCGCCTGAAAAACAGAGGTGTACCTTTTAAAGTTTTGAAGTCAGGAGCCCGCCTGGAGAATACAGGAATACAATTAAAGTAAGGAAGTCAGGAGCCCGCCTGGAGAACAGAGGCGTATCTCTCAAGATATTGAAGTTAGGAGCCCGTCTAGAGAGCGGAGGAGTACAATTCAAGTCAAGAAATCGGTGCAACGCAGCAACAAAGGAATTGATATAAGAGAATACAAGACAATAAGAAACACAAGAGCAAGTTTGAAGGTCTAGATCAGATTGTAATTCATAGACTATATAGCCTAGTCTATGTTTCTTTATTTTTCTTTTAGCATGGTGTAATAAGGAGGTCCGCAAGCAGTAACAGCAACAGTAAACACAGCTTCATGGTAGTCCCAGCTACCAAAACTTCCTGAACTGCATTGACCTGATTCCTTTTCAGCCAAGGATATGTAGGAAATCTTTGAAGTAGAGGTTCAGTCAAATTTTTCAAAAAATGCTTCACACAGAGTATTCAAACGAGCTAAAATTGCTCGTAACCACTCACTTTTTCTTTGCACGAAAACTCTTCGTGTTAACGAGCAAAGAGGGGCAGCTGTGAGCACGTAATTTTTGCCTCACATGAATTACTCCCACAAAATCAAAACAAAAATATTTGTTTTACTATGTGCAATTTTGTGAATCCTTCGTGGTATTTTTAGTAATTACTTGCATTTGTGTGTGCATGTTTTGTTGGTTAAATTAATAAAAATACCAAAAATAGGTGGCAATTGTATTTACAATTTAAATCAACATTTTGGAATTAATCAATAACTATTTTATTTTACAAAAGAATGAAAATCATAAAAAATATGTATTTTGCATTTTTTCAGTGTTTAATATCAAATCGTGTGATTATTTTTATTTTTAGTACTTAATTACTTGTGATAAATATTATTTAAAGTGGATTAGTCAATTTTGGTTTTATAATTTGAGTTAGGATTTTTGGTTTAAATGTTGAAATTAATTTAGGAAGAAAATTAATAAAAAAGAGAAAAGAAATCAGAGTTGGGCCATATTCAAATAAAACCCAAGCCCAAACGTTCAGCACCCCAGTCCAGGCCCAAAATAACCCCCTACCCGGTCCAAATCTTCAAGTCTCAGAGACATGTGAAACGACATAGTATGGTGATGGAACTACGTCGTTTCGACGTCAATAAATCTCCACCGTTCATCCATCCTCCATCCAACGGTCTAGAACGCACCCCGTAAACTGACCCGTAATCTGATCCGTCTGTATCAGAGACCAACCCGATCTCAAAGACATCTAAACGATGTTGTCTCATTTAGTCAGATGATCCAGGCCGTTGATCTTAATTGATCTAGCGGCCTAGATTCGTTCACCCATCTCATATATATACCTCCAAATAGACTCCGCCCCCCTTAGAACCCCC
>MU715136.1:6774-20317 GCA_026770625.1 Nicotiana glauca
AAAAGGAACCAACATAGCACATAACCGTGCAATCAGCTAATCAACAACAACCTCCCCAACTTGGCTCGAAGCCATCTATCAGGACACATTTAATAACTCATAATACTTTTACTCTAATTATACCACAATATTATAGTGAGATTAAGTCAAACCATTTACTAGTTTATGAAAACACAGATCCTCGGATACTGAAATCCTCTACAAGCCTCGTATTCATCCCCACATCAGTTGAGTCCACTCTCTGAAGTGACCCAAATTTTCAAATTACAACACGTACCTTTCAATTACACATGATATCTTCTAATAATAAACATAAAAAAATCGTACTCCTTAAGAATACTCCGCTGGAGATATCCCACCTGCTTTGCCTCAATTTTAGTATTTCAGTACACCTTCCACCATCATACACATAACACATCCATTAAGTCTTACTGATTCTGAACTCATATTGCCACACGTAGTGTACTTCACTTCCCAACTAGGAGACACGAAAATATTCTTCACGCGCCCATATTCGGGTTACACATCAAACCACAATAGGAAATGAATCACTTAATAGTTCATCTATTATTCCGCAGACTTCTTCATCACTACCAAGTCATATAATAACATCTCCTCACATGAATACCAAACTGCCATTCCAGCTAATAGCGGCAATACCGAACATATAAGTTCAAAACCCTTGCTCACACAATCAGCACCTCAGTGCTCCAGCCATAGGTAAAATCCGGCCTCAAGTCCTCCAGACTGGCCCAACATCGAACTCACGGGATCATATCTCGCCCCTCGATCGGGGAATCACAAGCCATCAGGGCACTTATAATACCGAGCGCTCATGTGNTGCGAGACTCTGCTAACCGGCTGATGACTCATGAGGCCTAGTAACCTAGACTCTGATACCAACTTGTCACGACCCCACTCCCGGTCATGATGGTGCCCAACACAATTGCTAGGCAAGCCCGACCAATTAATACTCACAACCCAATCACACATCCCATTACCAGTTTATAGCATTTAATTTATCAGTTTAACAAGTCTATTAACCAAATAATTTAGATAGAGACAGTATGAATCACTGACTTAGCCAACATCTCCCAAAGACCTGGGGTCATGAGTCTAGAGCCTCTAAGATAACAAAATAATACATCCTCAGTAATACTGATGTTCTAAAATGCGAAAATAATAAAGGAATAGGGGAGGAGTCAAGTCCTGCGAACGTCAGGCAGCTACCTCGACAACTCCAGAGAAACTCTGAAGCAGCAAATAGCTCAACTATGCTCCCGGGACACCTGAATCTGCACACGTGGTGCAGCGAGTAAAGTGAGTACTTCCAACTCAGTGGTAATAAGAGTTAATAATAACTGAGCGGTAAGAAATCACGTAAGAACACTCCATCATGCTATATATTATAGTACAACATTTTGAACGAAAATAGTAAAACCATGAAAATCCTTTAGAAACATCTAGCTCAGTTTAAAATCTCTTTTGAAAATATTCTTTTTCCAACAGTAAGCATATAAATGCGATATCAGGTAGTGCAAGTCCACACACAAGTCAGCCCCTCGGGCACAACACTCTATTTCTAAATAACACCAGGGTATCTGGTACACAGTGCAAGAAATAGCATGGGTGCAAATGATATGAGAGTGCTAAATGGTATGCCACGTAATACAGATAGGAATTAATGTGTGAATGCAATGCAATGCATATGTACACTTCGGCGTACCGCCCGATCAATTTGGGTACCCACGCTCACTATGGGGGTTCAGACTCCGGAGGCGCTCCTACAACCCAAGCGCAATATCAATATCACACCGCTGCGGCGTGCAGCCCAATCCATCATCAGTCCAGAAATGCACATGCAACACTGCTGCGGTGCGCAGCCCGATCCACACTCAGTCCAAATATATGCACATAAGCCACATATGCACAGTCAAGTTTATCATCTTCAGTTCCAATTATTAGGAATTATAGATTAAGTGTTTAAAACTTTAGAAAGTTACTAATCCTTTCGAGACAGTATTTAACTCAGGACTGATATCATGAAAACATTCTAAGCATCATGGAAACAATGATAATAATCCCTAAGGGATCCAAATAATCGGCACGAAGCCCAAAACATGGCAATCAGCCTAAATCATGATAGCATCAAGTAAGTTTCAGTCAATCACGCAGTAAAATCAACAACCAGGACGGACCAAGTCACAATCCCCAATGGTGCTCTAACCCACGCTCATACCTGGCATGCAAGTCACCACAATACAGCATTATGATATGCAAATCCGGGGTTTCAAACCCTTAGGATATCATTTACAAGTATTACTCACCTCGAACCGGTGAAATCTCTAGCTCACGACGCCTTTGCCCCTCGATTCGGCCTCCACGCGCGTCGAATCTAACAAAAATTAGAGCGAATGCATTACAATATGCTAAGGGAACAATACCCAATCGAAAACAATCAAAAAATATCAAAAATCTCGAAACTAGCAAAACCCGAGCCCCGGGCCCACTTCTCGAAAAATTACAAAATTCACATTACCGGACTCCTCGACTCGCCACGAGTCTACCCATATCAAATTCATCAAAATCGGAGTCCATTTGGCCCCTTAAATTCCAAGTTTACACTTTCTTAGGTTTCAAGCCCTAACCTCCATTTTTACCCCTTAAATCCTTGGATTTTCAGTGTTTAAATCCTTGTTTTTACACAATAACAACATTATTCGAGTCTATAAATTTATACCTGATGGAATCCCCTTCGAATCCTCTCCAAATCGCCCAAAATCACCTCTTCCCGAAGTCTAAAATGTTTTCTTATCTTCTAAAATTCGCGAACACTGTTCATTAAACACAGTCGAGATTTTCGCTTTTGCGGTTCCCATAACCGCTTCTGCGGTATCGCTTCCGCGCCTTATTATCCGCTTCTGCAGTTTTTTACTTAATTTCCCACGACCGCTTCTGCGACACAGAAACACGCTTCTGCGGATCCCTAAGTCCGCTTCTGCGGTCAATACTCCGCTCCTGCGGCCCCGCTTATGCGTACTAAGTTCCGCTTCTGCGGAACATCACCACCCAAGCCAAACTCGCTTCTGCGCTCCTTCATCTGCTTCTGCGGAACCGCTTCTGTGGTCCATTTCCGCAGAAGCGGAAATACCAGCTGACAGCAAAACAAACCTGAAGCCAAATTCAAAAACTTCTCGTTTTAACACCCGTTCTCACCCCAAGGCCCCCGGGACCTCAACCAAAAGCGCAGACATGATCTAATACCTTATTCAAACTTGCTCGAACCTTCAAAACACTATCTTTAACATCAAAAATCCTCAATTATCATCAAATCAAAGCCTAAGTTTCTTAAAAACTTTCGAATTGCACATTCGATCAAAAACCCTACCTAACCACCTCTGAATGGCCTGAAACTTTGCACACATATCCAAAATCACCTAACGAAGCTACTTCAACTCTCGGAATTCCATTCCGACCCTCGGATCAAAATCTCACCTATCAACCGGAATTCGCCAAAATTCAAACTTTGCAAATTCAAGCCTAATTCTACACCGGACCTCCAAATTCAATTCCGATCGCACTCCTAAGTCACAAATCATCCCCCGAAGCTAACCGAACCACCGTAATTCACATCCGAACCTTCTAACTATATAGTCAACTTCCGGTTGACTTTTCCAAAATAAGCTTTCTTCTAAGAGACTATGTGCCTCATTTCCAACTAAAACCAATTCAAGTCAACTCAAACTCGCCCAACACATATAATAATTCATAAAGGAGCAATAAACGGGAAAAACGGGACAGAAACACATGAGACAACGGGTCGGGTCGTCACAACAGCACAAGCGCAATATCAATATCACACCGCTGCGGAGCGCAGCCCGATCCATGCTCAGTCGAGAAATGCACATAAGCCACTAGGGCAATATTCAAATAATAGTTCTCAGTTCCAAATGTTAAAAATGTAGTTTAAGTTTTAAAACCTTAGAATTATGACTGGACATTTCAAAACAGTGTTTAACTCAGGACTGTAATCATTTAACATGCTAGGTATCATGGAAACAGTGGTAAAAATCCCTAAAGGATTCAAATAATCGGCACGAAGACCAAAACATGGCAATCATACCAAATCATGATGATAACAAGTAATTTCATTCAAATACGTATTAATTTCATCAATCGGGACGGACCAAGTCGCAATCCCCAATGGTGCTCTACCCCACGCTCGCTATCCCGCGTGCATGTCACCTCAATACAACACCATTATATGCAAATCCAGGGTTTCAAACCCTCAGGATATCATTTACAAGTATTACACACCTCGAACCGGTGAAATCTCTAGCTCGCGACGCCTTTGCCCCTCAAATCGGCCTCCACACGCGTCGAATCTAACCAAAATCAGAGCGAATACATCACAATATGCTAAGGGAAAAATATCCAATCGAAAACAATCGAGAAATAGCAAAATCTCGAAACTAGCAAAACTCGAGCCCTAGGCCCGCTTCCCGAAAAAATTACAAAATTCACATCACCGAATTCCTCATCTCACCACGAGCCCATACACATCAAATTTACAAGAATCGGAGTCCATTTGACCCCTAAAATCTCTATTTTAAACTCCCTTAATTTCAAGCCCTAAATCACCATTTTTAACCTTTAATTCCTTGGGTTTTAAGTGTTAATCCATGATTTTACACCACAATAACGTATTCTAAGTCCAAGATTCCATACCTGATGAAAGCCCTCGAACCTCTCTTCAAAATCGCCCAAAACCCTCTTAGTCTGAAGTGGAAATGTGTTACTCTTTCAAAATTTCGCGAAGATGAATTAAGTACTTCTGTCCAGCAAAATCCGCTTTTGCCATCCAAACGTCGCTTCTGCGGTCTCCTTCCGCTTCTGCGAAAAATCCCAAATTCGAAGATCTGCTTCTGTGAAGCAAATTCCACATCTGCGGCTTCCCAACCTCTTCTGCGGAAACAGGCAACTTCCCAAATTTTCGCTTCTGCGGCTTCACCATCGCTCCTGCGAGACCGCACCTGCGGTCCCATAACCGCAGGTGCAAGAATACCAGATACCAGCAGCTCATTTCCTTGCAAAAATCCAAAAACTCTCCGTTTAACCATCCGAACTCACCCCGAGGCCCCAGGGACCTCAACCAAAAATACCAATACATCCTAATACATTATTCAAACTTGTTCCCATCATAAAATCACCACGATTAACACTAAAACCACCAAATTACATCAAATCCAAGCCTAAGTTCTTTCAAAAACTTCCGAAACACGCATTCGATCAAAAACCCGACCAAACGATGTCTGAATGACCTAAGAATTTACACACCTATCCAAAATCACCCAACAAGCTACTGCAACTCTCAGAATTCCATTCCGACCCTCGGATCAAAATCTCACCCATCAACCGGAATTCGCCAAAATATTAACTTCGCCATTTCAAGCCTAATTCCACATCGGACCTCCAAAATCAATTCTGATCATGCTCCTAAGTCACAATTCATCCCCCGAAGCTAACCAAATCGCCGAAAATCACATCTGAGCCCTCTAACTCAATAGTCAACATTCGGTTGACTTTTCCAACTTAAGCTTTCCTTAAAGAGACTAAGTGCCTCATTTCTTATCAAAACCAATCCAAATCAACTCTCACACACCACACACCGATAGTGAGATACTAAGAAGCAATAAACGGGAAAAAACGGAGCAGTAACGCATGAGACGATGGGTCGGGTCGTCACATCTTCTATATTAGCTAGAAATATAGACGTGAAAAATTAATTAAAAACTATAATAGAAAAAAATAAAAATATTTAAAGACGTAAATTGAGATAACCTATGACTATTTATACTTTGGATTAAGTTAAAATATAAAATGAAACTAAAATTTACTTAAAATTGTAAAGATTTATTGAGTTTAAAAAATAATAAATTCAAGTAGCAAAATAAGATCTTACAAAAGGATACAAATTATTTATAAGGTAAGAGAAAAATTAAATAACCAGTAAAGGATATTTTAGTAATAAGAATAATAAATTCATAATAATATTGATAAATCATGCAAATGAATATTTTATAGGTAAATATTACTACAACATCCAGATATAATGTGTTCAACAATTTAGAAAATACTTTTTTATGATTAATATTTAAATTGAGTTCAGTTAGTTTAAGTTTGAAAGCATAACATAATTTTTTGAAAATATGATCCAATTAAGTAAATAGAATGATAAAAATTATTTGAATTTGAGATGAGAAAGTTTTTTAATTTTTATCTATATTATATTAGAATAAATGTAATGAAAATAAATATTAAATTCAAACAGGCTAATAAAAATTCACATGACAATGTAATAATATTAGGTATTGAAAAATATAAAATCAAATAAAGAATAAATAGAGAAAGATAAAAATTTAGATTTTACATAGAAAAAAGGGTAAAACTTATTTAAATTTGGGATGAGAAAGTTTTTTATATCATGATAAGAGAAGTCATAATATAAGTTCATATAACTCAAGTCTAATAGTAAAATCAAAAACTAAAAATATTGAACAATAAAATAATATTGAACAATAAAATAAATTAAAGATAATGTAAGGAAATTTATAAATCATAAGTTTAGAAAATAATATAAAGGAAATATATAATACTTAAAAATATTATTAATTTTAAATGATTTAAAATTTTTAGCAATATTTTTAAAACAAAATAAATATTTATTTACAATTAAAAAATTATATATTTATCTTATATTATTAAAGAAAAGTTGTTGATAATGATATTAAATAAAGTTACAATTAATGAAAAGCCACATAAAACGTATTAGGATAATATATTAGATTAAAAAAATAGCAAAATTATGTTAAATTATTAGAAATAAACAGAAAAGACTATTTGAATTTGAGATTAGAAAGTTCTTAAAACTATAATATGGATGCTCAAATTGTGGATAATATCACAAAATAGAAGTCTTATTTATGAAAAATAAAACAATAATAAAAAATAAAATTTTTAAATTGCAAAATAAATTTCTAATATAGGTAATTGAACAAAAAATAAATTGAATCTTAAAACTAAAAAATAAAAAATATTTATGTAAAGAAATAAAATGACAGTGAAAATATTATTATAACATTAAATATAATATGTTAAAACAATTAAGAAAAATATTTCTATGATTAATATCTGAATCGAGTGCAGTTAGTTTGAGTTTGAAACCATAACATAATTTTTTGAAAATGCAGTTCAGTTTAGAAAATAGAATGATAAATTATTTGAATTTGTGATGAGATTTTTTATTTTTTAAAATATTATGTAAAGAACTAAAATGACAGTAAAAATATTACTACAATATTTAGAAATAATGTGTTCAAATAAATAAGATTTTTTTCTATAATTAAGTAAAAAATTTAAAAATATAAAATAAATTTCTAATATTGGTAATCTTACTAATTTGAACTAAAAATTAAATTGTATCTTATAGCTAAGGACGGAATTTTTTTTAACTGCATCTAGTACAAAATTAATTATAAGAAAACTCAATACATTTCGAATATGATAATCAAATAACTTATGTATTAATGTTTTATACTAATGAAAATAAAATATGACATTATATTGGTTATTAGGTAAAACATCAATATAAAAACTAATTAAAATTTGTAGTAGGGAAGAGAATGTATTAAAAAAATAGTGGTAGTGTGAGGATACTTATACTTCAAATTAATTTAAACATAGAGAAAATAAAATAATTAAATTATATTTAGAATATTACTGATAAATTTAAATGATTAAAATATTATGAATAAGAGGATAAAAGCATAAATATATACCAAATTTCAAGAATAAGATATTCATTTTTATTAAATACTATTAAAAAGATAATAAGCAAGAGATTAATTTCATTATAAGTTAATAAAAAGTTATATGATAACAACAACAACAATGACCTAGTAAAATCCACTAGTGGGGTCTGGAAAGGATAGAGTGTACGCAGACCTTACCCCTACACCGAAGGAGTAGAGAGGCTGTTTTCGAAAGACCCTCGGCTCGAGAAGACAAAAAGACAAAGAAAACAATATTAGTAACACCACCGAAATAATATGAAATAAATATGACAAACATGACAAATAGGAACGATATGATATCAAGAAGAATGATACAACGCACAATAAAAGCAAAATAGTATCCCTACCAAACTAGTCTCACAAAGTTATGGTATAAGACAAGACTCAACTACCTCCTAACCTACAACCCTAATACTTGACCTCCACACGTTCCTATCAAGTACCATTTCCTCAGAAATCTGCAACCTTGTAATATCCTGCCTAATCACCTCCCCCCAGTACTTCTTTAGTCGCCCTCTACCTCTTCTCGTGCCCTCCACAACCAGCCATTCACACTTCCTTACTAGAGCATCTGGGCTTCTCCTCTGAACATGCGTGAACCATCTGTTGGGTTTTTTAATGTATTTAATTAATATATTAAATATTTAAAATAGGGTGAATGGGAAATGGAGGAAAATAATTTTTGAGTGAAATTTTAAGTTCCCCCCTTGGTAAATGGGCATTGTCCCATATTGGAAGAGGAAGAGGATTTTTATGGGTATATAAGTAATTGCTCTTCTTCTAGCTCTTAAAGAGTTAAGAAGAAAGCAAGCCTCGCGCCGTCGTCATCGTCGCTCGCTCGGCTTCGGCTTCGGCTTCGGATTTGGTCAAATGATCGATTGATTGATTAACTTTTTGGACCAAATTTATTTGTTAATAGTAAAATATTAACAGAAATGTTATTAAATATTTATTCTAATAACAGAATATTAATATTAAATCCAATCCGTTTTTCTATTTTGGTAACAGAAAAGTAACTACCCTCTTCAATATTTCTTCTTTATTTTCCCTCCTTATTGTTGAGTAAATGGCCATTTATGTAATGACATTTATAATGTGGCCGTTTTGCAGAAACAACCATTCTGAAGAGTTGCATTTCTTCAAATTTCAGCCCAACTTTTGGCTATAAATACAACACTATTCTGCTCAGAATTTAACTACGAATTTTCTGAGTTTCTCCTCCTTTCTTCTGCATATTTTAAATTCAAAGAAAGCAACACTAAGTGTGATTTGCTACTGAACTTTGTGTTCTCTGAAACGCTGGGGTTTGAAGTACCACTACACCAGTGTGTAATTCGTTCTATCCTGGGAGGAAATAATCCATAACCTTGGGTACTAGGAGGGGATTAAATTACTTAAGGAAACACTGTGAATTCAGTGGGCTCCAATTGATTTTCTGTCATTTCTATTTATGTTCATTTCTGTTTATATTTATTTATATTTTTAGAATTATTTTACAAATACAATATACTAACAAGCTTAAGGAATTTAATATATTCTCTGTATTTGTACTTACGTGTTTCTGGAGAGTAAAACCTGTGTGGTTTTGTACTCTATTAAAATCTACGTGATTTTAACGTTTGTATCATTCTTTTAAAGAAATGACAAATGAGAATGAGAACCAAGCTGTTCCAATGGTGACTGCCAATGCCTCAACAAGCCGAACGACACCGACAGTATTGGCACCGGCGAAGAAACCCGGAAAATTTTTCGAGATTGATTTCAAGCGCTGGCAGCAAAAGATGTCCTTCTATTTGACTACTCTAAGTCTCCAGAAGTTCATCAAGGAAGATATTCCTGTGTTGCCCGATGAAACTCTAGAAACTGAATGCTTTCTTGTGATTGAGGCGTGGAAACATTCAGTTTTTTGGTGCAAGAATTATATTCTAAGCGGGTTGGAGGATGCTCTGTATAATGTCTATAGCGGCGTGGAAACGTCAAAGGAACCGTGGACTGCGCTTGAAAAGAAATACAAAATCGAAGATGCCGGGTTGAAAAGGTTTGTTGCTGCAAAGTTTTTGGACTACAAAATGGTAGATAGCAAGTTTGTTATTACCCAAGTCCAGGAATTGCAAGTGATTATTCAGGATCTCCTTGTTGAAGGCATAAATCAAATTAATATTGAAAGTAGTAATCTTAGTATTTTTACTAACAGAAATTCATTGAAGATCTTGTTATCAATGAAGCATTCCAAGTAGCAGCAATGGTTGAGAAGTTGCCTCCTTTGTGGAAGCACTTACAAAAATACGTGAAACACAAACGCAAGGAGATGTCTCTTGAAGATCTCATTGTTTGGTTGAGAATTGAAGAGAACAACAAAGCTGCTGAAAAGAGAGGTCGTTGGAAATCAACAATAATGGGAGCAAATATTGTTGAAGAGAACAAAAAGAGGAAGAGGGCTTCTGGACCGAAATACAACCCAAGCAAGAAGCGGTTCAGTGGAAACTGCTACAACTGTGGAAAAACCGGACAAAAAACTACGGAGTGTCGTGCTCCGAAGAAAGAAAAGAAGAAGGGTCAAGCAAACATGGTAAAAAAACATGATGATGTTGATGACTTATGTGCCATGATTTCCTAATGCAATTTGGTGGGCAATCCTAAAGAGTGGTAGATTGATTCTGGAGCCACTCGCCATGTTTGTGCTGTTAGAGAAGCTTTTGCTATTTATTCTCCTATTGGACCCGATGAGATGATTTCTATGGGAAATGCTTCAAAGGTCAAGATTAAAAGATGTGGGAAGATATTTCTCAAAATGACTTTCGGCAAAGTGGTGACTTTGAACAACGTCCTTCATGTTCCCGAGATTAGGAAGAATTTAGTCTCTACTGAACTTCTTGTTAAGAATGGTTTTAAATGTGTTTTTGTTTCCGATAAGGTAGTAATAAGTAAGAATGAAATGTTTGTAGGAAAAGGTTACCTCACTGAGGGCCTTTTCAAGCTGAATGTAATGGTTTGTTGAAAATAATAATAAAATTTCAGCTTCGTCTTACTTACTTGAGTCAAATGAATTATGGCATATACGTTTGGGTCATGTCAATTATAAAACCATGCGAAAAATGATTAATTTAGAAGTATTGCCTAAGTTTGAATGTGACAAATCAAAATGTTAAGTATGTGTGGAATCTAAGTATGTTAAACATCCTTATAAGCCGGTTGAAAGGAATTCAAATCCTTAGACTTAATTCACACAGATATTTGTGACATGAAGTCAATACCATCTCGCGGTGGAAAGAAGTATTTCATAACTTTTATTGACGATAGTACTCGATATTGCTATGTTTACTTACTTAATAGTAAAGATGAAGCAATAGACGCATTCAAGCAATACAAAAATAAAGTTGAAACACAACTTAACAAGAAAATCAAAATAATAAGAAGTGATAGGGGTGGTGAATATGAATCTCCTATTGAGAAAATATGTTTAGAATATGGAATTATTCATCAAACAATGGCCCCTAACACCCCCCAATCCAATGGGATTGCAGAAAGAAATAATCGTTCATTAAAGGAGATGATGAACGCATTATTGATAAGTTCTAGTTTGCCACAGAACTTGTGGAGGAAGCCGTTCTTACGGCTAGCCGAATACTAAATCGAGTACCCCATAGCAAAACACAATCCATTCCATATGAAAAATGGAAAGGAAGGAAGCCCAACTTGAATTATTTTAAAGTGTGGGGATATTTGGCAAAAGTGCAAGTTCCTAAACCAAAAAGGGTAAAAATAGGACCGAAAATCGTTGATTGTGTTTTCATAGGATATGCGACTAATAGTAAAGCATATCGATTTCTGGTTCATAAATCAGAAAATCCCGACATTCATAATAATACGGTTATAGAATTAGATAATGCTGAGTTATTTGAAAAGATATATCCGTATAAAAAGGAATGTGAGTCGATTGGTAAAGGATTTAAACAACCTCGGGAAGAAATAAAAGAAAGTACACTTAACCAGGAGGATCCAAGACGTAGTAAACGTCAAAGAACGTCTACTTCATTTGGACAAGATTTTGTGACTTTCTTATTGGAAAATGAGCCTCAAACATTTAAAGTAGCTATCTCTTCTTCAGAATCATTATTATGGAAAGAGGTAGTCAATAGTGAAATAGAATCCATATTGAACAACCATACATGGGAAATTGTTGATCTTCCTTCTGGAAATAAACCGTTGGGTTCTAAATGGATATTTAAGAGGAAAATGAAAGATGATGGCACTATTGACAAATATAAGGCAAGACTTGTGGTCAAAGGGTATAGACAACGAGAATGTCTTGATTATTTTGATACATACTCTCCAGTTACAAGAATTACGTCCATACGAACGTTAGTAGCGTTAGCTGCAGTTTATGGTCTTGAAATTCATCAAATGGATGTTAAGACGACCTTCTTAAATGGAGAGTTGGAGGAATAAATCTACATGGAACAGCTAGAAGGGTTTGTGGTTCGAGGTAAAGAAAATAAGGTCTGTAGACTTGTTAAGTCCCTTTACGGACTAAAACAAGCACCCAAACAATGGCATGGGAAATTTGACCAAACAATATTGTCAAATGGGTTTAAGATAAATGAATGTGATAAATGTGTGTACATTAAAAATGTTCTAAATCACATAGTCATTGTTTGCTTATATGTGGATGATATGCTCATAGTGAGTGATGGCATTGCCAATATAAATGCTACTAAGTGTATGCTAACTAGCTAGTTTGATATGAAAGACTTGGGAGTTGCTGATTTAATTCTTGGAATTAAGATCCATAAGACTTCTCAAGGTCTGGCGTTGTCACAATGTCATTATATTAAGACAGTACTTGAAAAATTCAAGCACTTGGGCTTTAAAGTTGCAAAGACTCCAATTGACGTGAATCTTGCATTAGCAAAGAACAAAGGCCAAAGCATATCACAATTGGATTATGCTCGTGTGTTGGGTTGCTTAATGTACATCATGAATTGTACATGACCAGATATAGCTTGTGCTATAAGTAAACTGAGTGGATATACTAGCAATCCAGGTCAATCTCATTGGATGGCCATGAAACGAGTTTTGGGGTACTTAGTACATACCTAGGACTTTGTTTTACACTATAGTAAATATCCTGCGGTCATTGAGGGATACTGTGATGCAAATTGGATCACCAGATCAACTAATTCCAAGTCCACAAGTGGATATGTCTTCACTATTGCGGTCATTGAGGGATACTGTGATCCATACTCAGTCCAGAAATGCACATAAGCCACTAGGGCACTATTAAAATCATAGTTCTCAGCTCAAAACATCAATAAACTGTTGTTTAAGTTTTCAAATCTTAGAAAAATAGCTGAGTTTGTAAAACATTATTAAAAACCCTAGACCGAGATCAAATAATATGTAAAGTAATGCAAAAACAGTGATATCAATCCCTGAAGGATTCACATAGTTGGCACGAAGCCCAAACATGGAAATCAGCCCAATATTATGATGATAACAAGTAGTTTCAGTCAAATACGCGGCAAAAATCAACAACCGGGCAAGACCAAGTCACAATCCCCAATGGTGCTCTACTCTACACTCATATTCGGCGTGCAAGTCACCTCAATACAGCACCATGATGTGCAAATCCGGGGTTTCAAACCCTCAGGATATCATTTACAAGTATTACTCACCTCGAACCGGTAAAA
>MU715144.1:0-54962 GCA_026770625.1 Nicotiana glauca
TTTAAAATTATTAGACGTATTTATGCTTCATGTTGTACTTTGTTATTAATTTATTATGCATGGCAATTTAATTTTGCTATTATTTTATTATTTTACTTTTTTGTCAAGCACTTTAATAATAAGATTTCTACATATACACTACATATATTTTTATATAGCCACGATATGGTTTACAAGAAATTGCCTTAAACAAAAAAAATAAAAAAAAAATAAAAAGTCCGGAAATAAAAAAGCTCGTTAGGCCCGCTAAGCCCACGAGCCCTGCCCGTTTAGCCCAGGACCACATGGGCTTAGGCCCGTCACGGGCTGGTCTCACATGTTGAGCCCACGAAGCCCGAGACCGCCAGAGCCCAGGCCCGCTAAGTCCGAGCCTGTTAAGCCCGGCCCGTTTAGCCCATTTAGGCCCGGACCACCATACAGCCTTAGTTATACCTTTTGTTTGCCTTTTCTAACTCTCCGTCTGAGATCTGAAAATGGTGTATTTTCGTTTGGGAAGGAAAGGGTAATATTGCATTTTCATATTAATTTTAATAGACTAGTGACTACTTTTGCTCAACATTAAAAATGCTCGATAAAATGTAAATACAACTTTAAAAAGTTGCTATCACATACAATTTTTACTTTTTTATTCCTATATACTATTTGAAACTTTATTATGAAAAATGTCCATGTATTGGTATTTACCTTACCTAAACACATTTTAATTACAAAATATATACAATTTATCTTAAAAGGCTTTCAATACATTATTTGTGTCTTGAATCAAAAAATTTACTTACACCCTCTTCTTTTATTCTCCCCTCTTCTCTCTAGATTCTCTCTTTCTCCCTCGTCCGGCCAAATACTTACAAATTTATGTAAAGTCCTATATAATGTCTTCAACACTGATTTACTATAAGCATATATGACATGTATGAACAATTTATTACTCACACCAGAAAATATGTGAGAAAATCAGTTATTTTCCCATACACAACATTTTCTGGAAAAATTTGTTCTTCGTACGAGAAACACCTTGCGCCGCATCAGGAAATAGGATGGAAGCACAACAATGGAAATAGCCATTGTCATCGTACACAGACCTTTGTGAAAGATGAGCTTCGCAAATAAGACACTCTCCCCATTCTTCCGAGCTGACCGAAAGTTCAACAAGCAAACTTTCTCCTATGAGAGTCTTAACATTTCTTTTGTTTTTTTTTCCTTTCTGAAACGCCGCAAAAAGGTGTCCAAAAAAATAATGGATTTAGCTATTCAGCGTAATACAACTACAATATCATACAACTTAAATAAAAAAAATTATACACATTTTATACGATATATCTTTTGTATCTGATTTATACATAGTAAAAATAAATTTCATACAATTGTACTACAATTTCGTGATTATAATGTATGTCATGTTTTCTTCTTTTTCGAGTTTTAATTTGAAATTCAGCCAAAATCAAGTGCCCGTTTGGATTGGCTTATTTTAAGTGATATTAAGCCAAAATAACTTTTAAGTCATTTTATAGTATTTGGATAGAGTAAAAAAATATTTTTTACGCCCTTGTTTTTAAGCTAAATGACAAAAGCAAGTCAAAAGTCAAAAGTTAGAATTCCTAACTTATAGCTTAAAAGCTATTTTGACTTAAAAGCCACTTAAATTAAGCTCATCCAAACGAGCTCCAAGTCTAATCTTCATCAAACCACCCTCAAAATCGAGATATAAACTCCAAACCATATTCTCGGCTAGCGTTTGGCCATAGATCCCAAATTTATTTTAAAAATCTGATTTAGGTGAAGTTTAGTTTGAAGATGAAAATGTGTTTGGACATACGTTTTCAAAACATATTTTCCAACTTTATTTTGAAAAAACATGTATATAATTTTCAAGTTTTGGGATTTTGGCTCAAATTAAGCTCAATAGCTGATTTTGGAAGTTAAAATTTTTGATTTGGGATTTGACCAAGATATGAGCAAAATTTATGGCCAAACATGAGTTTTGAAAATAAATTTCAAATTTATTTTGGCAAAACTTATGGCAAAACAGGGCCTCGATTGTTTGCAACAACACCCAATCTAAATAAATAATAATTTTTGAAAATCCAAATTCGAATTCAAAACTTTTTAATGGTTGTCAATGGTGGAATTGCTGCTTTTTTTTCCTTTGCTTTATATTACTGAAATTAGGGATTGAGAGATAGAGAGAGACGTAGTGAGAATTCCTAATTATTTGCAACAACACTCCATTCAAACAAATAATATTTTGAAAGCCCAAATTCAAATTCAAAGCTTCAAAACTTTTTAATGACTGTCAATGGTGTAATTGCTGCTCTCTTTTCTTTTGCTCTACATTACTGAAATTAGGGATTGAGAGATAGAGAGACATAGAGAGAGAGAGAGAGAGCAGGAGAGAGAACGCATGAGGGAGAGAGAATAAGGATGTGAAATAATTGATTCTTAATATAAAGGGATACTCATTTAAATCCTAAAGTGTATATAATTGGTAAATTTGTATATATGAGGTAATTAAATTGAAACTTGAGTAGTGAGAGTAATAAAGTTTCTAATAGTGTATAAGTATATAAAAATCTCTTTTTTCAAATCCCACCCAAGTAAGCTCGTGGCCCATAAGGCTTGCTTGAGTTGGGTTGGGGCGACCTATGGGCTCAATAAACATATTTAATTAAAAGGGAAAAGTGCACGGTTAGCCATTAATAATACATGTATTTACTTTTAAGCCACTATTTAAAATGTCTTTAATATTTAGCCACTTCTTTAATAAACTTTACCTGCCCGAACGAAAACACCCGTCTGCTCATAAAGTTCAGGACTAAGTGTCCTTAACTTTTGAACTTGTGTCACGACCCCAATCCCGATCGTGATGGAGCCCAACACAATTGCTAGGCAAGCTCGACCATTTACGCACTCAACCCGAGCATGAAGCTCAAAACCAGTTATTTGAATATCATTAATTAACAATAACGCTAAAAGTTTTAAATGATATATATATATATATATAGAAACCAAACTGAATATCACGATAACACGGAATATACTCCCAAAGACCTGGGGGTAATGAGTCTAGAGCCTCTAACAATACAGTGTAATAAGACTCCAAATAATACAATGTCTCAAAACTGCGGAAAGATAATAAAAGGGATAGGGGAAGAGTCGGATCCTGCGGACGTCAGACAGCTATCTCGACAACTCTAGATAAACTCTGAAATTAGCAAAAACTCAACTAAACTCTCGGGATACCTGGATCTGCACACATGGTGCAGGGAGTAAAGTGAGTACTTCCAACTCAGTGGTAATAGACATATATAATGACTGAAAGTAAGAAATCCCGAAATACCACAATGCAAAGCTGAAACTAACCACTTAGCACATTAAACGATGAAACAACAATAATCAACGACAGATAGACAAATAGTTATCAATGCATGAATGCAATGCAATACACATGATCGCTGCGGCGTATAGCCCGATCCATTGGGTACCCGCGCTCACTGTGGGGGTTCAGACTCCGGAGGGGCTCCTACAGCCCAAGTGCAATGACATAGTAGCATTCGCTGCGGCGTGCAGCCCGGTCCACAATCAGTCCAGTTATATATGCATGCAAGCCACACGGGCACAATCAAGTTTACCATTTTCAGTTCCATTTAACAGGTATTATAGTTTAAGTGATTAAAACCTTAGAAGATTGCTAATCATTTCTAGACAGTACTTAACTCAGGACTGATATCATGGAAACATGCTCAATTTCATGGCAACAGTGATAATAATCCCTAAGGGATCCAAATAGTTGGCACGCAGCCCAAATATATTCATAACAATCCAAGTAGGATGTTTACCAGCCAATTTCTAGTCAATAACACAGTATAGACATCCCTCGGACGGACTAAGCCATAATTCCGTCCATAAACGACCCCGCACTCACCGTAGAGTACGTGTCTCACCTCAATACAACGTCACAATGTGAGATACCGGGGTTTCAAACCCTCAGGTCATCATCTACATCTATTACTCACCTCAAGCCGGCCACAAAACTAGTCCGCCATGCCTTTTCCTCTCGAATCCGCCTCCTCGCGCGTCGAATCTAGTCAAAACCACAACGAATACATTACAATAGGCTAATGGAACATAACCCAATTGAAAGAACTCGAAAATACCCAAAAATACAAAGTTGGCAAAACCCGAGCCCCGGGTCCACTTCTCGAAAAATTACGAAATTCACATCACTGGATTCCTCGTCTCGCCACGAGTCTATACATATCAAATTTACAAAAATCAGAGTTCAAATTCTCCCTCAAAATCTAATTTCTCATTAAGAAAACACAAGCCCTAGTTCTTCCCTTTTTACTCAAATTCCATGAATTTAGGTGTTGAAATCACAGTTAGATGATGTTTCTAGGCCATAGGACTTACCTCCAATCAATACCCGTCGAAAACCCTCTTCAAATTTACCAAAAAGCTCTTGAGGCGGAGTAAAAATGGAGGAAATATGATATGGGTCGCGGATGAAATAACACTTAAAACCATTCTGCCCATGCATTTTTTAACGAAGAAGGACATCCAATAAAAGATAATTTAGTGACTTCTTGCTTCGTGTCGGAAATGAAGAAGGGCATTCAATAAAAGATGATTTTGTTCTTCTAGAACACTTGGTTATCAACCCCAATGGTAATAGTAGTGCATTTAATAAGGAAAATATTTTCATCACTAGATTAAAACGCAATTTATGAGGATTACATAATAGAAATTAAAGAGTTGTCTTAGCTAGCAGAAATGAATTTATTGATCAACTAAATAAAAGGTTGATTGCTAAGTTTTATGCTAAAAATAAAATATTTTTTGGTTTTGACTCATCAAAAGATGATACCAACAATTACTACCAAGAAAAATACTTAAATACTTCAATACAAAATGACCTTCTACCGTACATATTTATTATCAAGTTCATTATTTCTTACGTATATTAGTGTGACCACATATATAATAGACTAAGTTGAAATTGATCTTTTATTGCATATAGGTTGATTTTGAAAAAAAAAAAATATGCCCCTCATGCCTGAAAACTTAGATCCCCTGAATAGCTTATGAACGTACGGTATATAGAAGTTTTGACAATAACGTCATATATGTAGAACTTATGATACTGGTCAATTGCTTCTAAGTATGTGTTTATCCCTGAATTCAACTTTCTCTTCCGAAACTAAAGAATATCTTTCTAAATTTGTGTGAAAATAATTTTCAGTATGTTTATGTTTTGTAGTTATAATAAATAAACCACAAGGATAAACATCCTAAATATTGAGCTATATTTACCATAATATGTTTTCTTATGTGAATAAATATATGTTGCACTTTCAAAAGAGATATCAATGACGACAATAAGAGTTTTTGGCTATGGCAGAATAACCAAAGTATTATTATAAGGAAACATATACAAAAAACGTTGTCTATAAAGAAGTGTTCGGTAAGATACCATTACATTCGATACCTTTAAACTACAATACATAATTATCTACTTAACATGACTAAAATTGATCATTTATGTAAGTTTTGATGACGTCGCTTCATTTTGAATTCAAGTATTATGCTAATGCACTAATATTTTTCGGTATTTAGATGATTGTTGTAGTAATATATATATGAATTTTCTCATTAATTAAATTTTATTATTCCTTCATCTAAATAAATATTTAAACCATTATGTGCCATTATTAACGTGCAACGCACGTTTATAGATATTAGTTATTATAAAAGCACGAATGTTCCACTCTAAATATTGAACGGCAAAAATATCCTTCAAATATTGATCGACTTTTATGCCCTTAAATATTTAATTATTTATTCAAACAATAATTCTACATTGGATAAAATTATAATATCTAATAGTGGAATTTGAAATTAACTAAACTTATGGAAAACTACTTATAACAGGATTCATGCTTGAAGATAGGGTCTTTGACTTATCGTATTTACGAGTCCTTCTAGAACTAAGCTGATTAAAGACTCCGAGGTACAATCTCGGATAAAAACTAAAAGTTACAATTCTTTTACTGAAATTTTATTAAATATTATGGTTCATCAATTTTCTTCTTGGTATTCATGTTGAAATCGGTTACGTAATGTCTAGAACATTTTTAAATTTATATTTGAAAGAACTTTATTTAAGAAACCAAATACAGAGAATACTGAAATATCTAAATATCATACGGTACTGATCAATAAAAACTCCTACCTATAAGCCTAAATATGGATAGGTGATATCAAGGTAAACTAAAATAATGATAACTTCTTTCGTGGATATAAAATTATGAGATATACATGTAATGCACATATAATTTCGAGCGGCAACACGTCTAGATAAATTATACTGCAAGGCAATAATCATTGACATATTCGAACACCAAAGTTTCTCCTACTTCATATAATAAAAAGATGGTAAATACTTATTCACATCGGGTGTTTACACCAAACTATATTAGTTCATTATGGTTAATTAATTTAAGTAGATGAGAATGCATGTAATTTACCATGATTAAGTGATTTAAGTTCATATGCAATATACATGTCATATATCTATTGATTTGATGTAAACACCCAATGCGGATAAATTTTCACCTAAAAAGATATAACAGAAAGCAAGTTTTTATGGTTCAATATGCTCAATTTTTTCAAATAACTTACGTTAAATATTAGACGAACTTAAAGTTATAAGTGTGAAGCACGTACATAGAAACTAATGCTCTTAAAATTTTCGACGTTAAAATCACATTTCGTTTTCATACTCCAAAATACAATTTTCCGTAACCCCGCCAAAAGTACAATGTCTATCTCAGCCATAAAGCACAATCCGCATCAACACACAAAAAGCACTCTTCACCGTTGATCTCTATCCAATCAACGATTCACATTATGTTTCATCCTTTCACTCGGATCGATAATCTTGACCGTCAATTTTCTTTTCGGAGCCCCAAAAAACTAACGGTCACGATTTCACCTTTTCCACAACTTCAAACAGCCGATCCACAGAACCAGCAACTATAAATAACAACAAACTCGGCCATCTCATCTCATCGAAACAATTCAAAGCTCATTTCTCTCTTTTAAATTTAAAACCCTAGAAATTCAATTTCTATTTTCTCTACCTCAAACTTTTGAAAAATGTCTGGACGTGGCAAGGGAGGCAAGGGATTGGGCAAAGGAGGAGCAAAGAGGCACAGGAAAGTTCTTAGGGATAACATCCAGGGGATTACAAAGCCAGCAATTAGGCGTTTGGCTCGTAGAGGAGGAGTGAAGCGTATCAGCGGGCTCATCTATGAGGAGACACGTGGAGTTCTTAAGATCTTTTTGGAGAATGTGATTCGTGATGCTGTGACCTACACTGAGCACGCAAGGAGAAAGACTGTTACTGCTATGGATGTTGTGTACGCTCTCAAGAGGCAGGGAAGGACCTTGTACGGATTTGGAGGTTAAATACTGGGGGTTAGGGTTTATAGTATTTTGTTGTTAGTGATTGTAGATTTCATGGTTGTGCTTTCTGATTGTGTTAGTGGTCGGTTTAAGGTAGGGTACTTTAATTTCTGCTGTTAAGGTCTGGATATTGTAATTCCTCGTTATACAATCAAGTAAAACAGACCATTTCCTAATTTGTTTTGCACTTGCTCTATTGATTCTTGTTTCTATTTCAGTTCCTTTTTGTTTGTTGGTATTTATTGGGTGTCCTCATTTTGAAAAGAAGGGATTTTAAGTGTAATTTGCGATGACAATAGCAGAAGTATGCTTCGATTGTTAAAAAGCATATGGAATCTGTTGATAATGTAATAATAAATGCTGTCATTGACTGTTCTACAAATGTGTATTTTCTCTTCAAAGCAAATGAAATCCTGTTGGCAATTGTAGTAACAATTCTTGCTTGTATCATCTTTTTCAGTTTCTAGTATTTGATATGACTGTTTTTACAGTTCAACCAGGAATTAAGCTGCCTCTATTCTTTGCAGCTCGAGCTTTTCCTATTGAGAATGATTATTGTTCAGTTACTTGATGCTCTGTTTTATTGTTCTTGGTGGGTTTTATCTTTTTTTTTTTAATCACTAAAGGATGTTGAGGTAGCTGTGCAAGTTTCTCATTCTCGTTTAATTTTATATGATTAAGTTCAATCCGATCATGTTTGTTCAGCTTGCCTTCTTCAATATTATTATGATGGTGTTGAAATAATGTTCTTTTAAATCTGGAGGTTCAGTTAAACTCCTGCAGTGAAGGTTGGTTGGAAACATATGCTGCATGTAAGGTGATTATTTCTCCGACTCTTATCCTATGTTTGTTTAAAACAGTTGTTTATCTCATATCCACATATTTTGTTCTTGTGGAATGCTCTGCATTGTTTTGCTGCCTATATCTATAGCGTTGTTCAAATCAGCTTGGATTTGGAAATCCTATAGCCCTAACCTTTATTTGACTTTTTGTTCTAGTTTTTCTCGTAAGTTATTCATTTGACGGATTGTTTGTTTTTCAAACTCACAAGTTTTCCTTGTGTGTAGCCTTCATGTTATGATGATCTTATTGGATTTTGATCAGGTAAGGTAAAAGGGTGTTCTTATTGGGATTTTAGACACTAGTGCAACTTGCTGGATCTCCTAAGAATTCTAGTGGAACATAGTCGGATCTAAGATTTAAGTTTTGCGAGTTCAATCTTTGAAGTTAGTGTTGAACTCATTATATTTCTAAAATTATGGGTTTATATATACTACTCCATATTTGTTATAATGATAGTGCATTTTTACACATAAAATCTATGCACCATGTTGAAATTACTGGCCACTGGGTTCAGATGACACTAGATCCGCCACTGTGTGGAACTGCTACTCTCTACCGATTCGTTGCTGGACCTTGGCTATCTGTGGTTACGTTAATCCTGCTTTTTGTATGGTGAGGCAAGCTCTTCCTAATGTATAAGAGAGTTCAAATGCAGCAATGCATAGTTTGGCAACAAACTCAACCCTGTAAAATAGGAATGTAAGGACTTCAGGTTTTAGTTGTTCTTTCTTGGCGATTTTGCAACTTTGTGAGCAGAATCTGCAGTTGTGTGTTGGTAGCTTCCACACCACTGTCTTACTTGGATAGTCTGGCTTGTGGATTACTCTCTGGCTCTGTTTTGATTTGGCTTTCCAAAGTTTTGCATTTCTTGTTTCATGAAGACAATTTGATGAAGTGTGACCATAGATATTTGCAATATTTAGAAATGTTTGCTCACAAAATCATAAAATGCTAAAATTATTTTTCCAATTTATGATCATAGCCAGTTATTTACACACTTTATATCTTGTTAATTTATAGAACATCGAGTGACTTTTTGTTCCTTTAGGACTCAATTGTTTGTACTTAATAAAGGTCTGATCTTAATAATTCATATTTCAAATATTAAGTGCGTTTGTTTTTAAAATCTGATTCTTAATTATTCAGATTTTAATCATTAAGTGTGTTTGGTTTTTTTCTTTCAAAACCATTTAATGAGTGTGAATAGGTCTGCATGATTAAGATCTGTAACAGAGAATTAATTTCATTAAGATGCTATCATCCTTATTCATTATTAGCTGTTGCCATCGTACCATTATCAACTACCATCATGTCGCCATCACTACCACCATACTCAACTACCACCACACCACCATCATCTTCAATCATAGCCGCCACCATTATTGACTATCACCGCCCACCATCTCCATCACTCTCACCACTATCAACACTCATCCACCCCAATTACCATAACTAATCATCTCATCGCCATCAACAACCACAGCCGGCACTGCCCATCATTATAACCTACCACCACACCAACCACCACCCACACCCACCACCAACCAAACCCCAGGTACAAATGTTTATTTGACAAATTATAGAGTATAGGGATTGAGTTGACAAACCGAAACAAGTGCAAGAGTCTATTAGGCTATTTTGCCTAAAGAAAATAATGCATGCATTAACTTTGTATATTAGTAATACCTTGGTTGGTACAATTTTTCAACCTATGTATAACTAATAGAAGCATTAGTTATACACCCTATTTGGTGTCATCTTATGTATAGCTAATGCATAGCAAACAATGGTATTAGTAATACCAAGGGTATTAATGCATGCATTAGCATGACTAAAGATAAAATAGTCCTTAAAGTTAAAGGATATAGAGCATTTTTGTAAACAACTATTTTTTTTTTTTAATTATGCAATGCATTTTAATTTTTAATACACCATGCAAAACAATGAATAAAAAATAGGGAAAAAAACACCGTATACCCACCTAAAGAATCTCTTTTCTCGATATGCCTAAGTTTGAAAATTACATAGGAAATCCTTAATTAATTACTTTGTATATCCCATTTACTGATTTACAGAATACCAATATTTTAGGTGATAATATCCCTTAAATGTAGCCATGACTATTAAATATGTAGAGAATATTAAGATTCACCTCTCTCCTAATCAAAATTCAAAACCTATTCCGCTTCACTCACAAATGTGGGAGAAATTCAAAAATAGCCAGATTTACCACTGGTCGTTGAAAAATAGCCAAGTTTCAAAAGTTATCGAAATTTAGCCATTTTAAATCTGAGCGAAAACACTGTTCAAAATCCGGAAAAATACGCTCGCAAATTTTACGGGAGTTCCAGCAAGTATAATTGTCAAGTATAATATACTGGAGTTTGGAGCATTGGTGCTCCAGTCTCCCGCAAATTTTATAGGAGATAGCAAAGTATACCGGTCCAGCATAATATGCTGGAGTTCGTACACAAATGCACCAGAACTCCCGTATATTATACTGGACCGGTCCCTGTTGCAGCAAAATAGTNCTGTTGGATGTATATTCCATATTCAATGTGAATATTTGTCAATATATAAGATATGAATATTATTGTGTTTTATTTGATTATTGCTAGACGTTAGAATATTGTTTTACATGGATAGAATACTACTTAGTCATTAAATAATATTTATGTTGAATATATAATTTTAATACAAATGGAATATTGTTGGTTTAGACATGAATAGTGCTCTAGATTTTGTATTATATATTATGAATACACCCATATATAACGGAATATTGCTAGTTATGAATACATCCAAATCATAAAGTGAATATTATGAATATAATAAAAGAATAGTATTCGTTACTTGTTGAATATTACAACATACAGAGTGAATACAATTGTAGTTTATATCACTGAGTTATTTTTTTTGCACATTCTAAGTGGTATACCACACTATATGTATAGAATACATATGGATTTGCCTTGTAGGGTGTTTTATACTTATGGAATACCCGGATTATTATGTTGAAATTAGGTTTAAGGCTGTATTGTGGACCGGTATGGGCCTGGGATCGGTCCAGGACCGCGGTCCTAACGGGCCGGTTCTAGTGGGCCTGGTCTTAAGTGGTGCAAAAGACCGTGGTGGGCTGGTTCAACCAAAAAAGACCGTGAGACTGGGACCGTCAAACTCGCCTGGGCCGGTTCAACCGGGCCCAAGGAATCAAACGGGCTCCAACGACTATTTTTTTTTTTTTTTAAAAAAATGGCCAACAGTCAGATTTAAAAATCTAGCTGTTGGCCTTCAAAATTGATCCGTTGGCAAGTTTAAAAAATAGTCATTTGGCCCCCAAACTTTTTATAATTACACTTTTTCCCAATTCTCAACTATAAATACCCCCCATTCTTTCATTTTTACTCACAAATTCATCAATCTCTTTCTAATTTTCTTCTATATTTGCTTACTTTATTATTGCAATTTCGTGAAATATTGTGAAGTTGGTGAGTTGAAGTATTCAAGTCTTCAACGATATTCAATTTTCAAGAAGTTGTTCGTCAATTCGGTAAACTTGTCCCAACTCTTAAGTTTTAATATTATAGTTTTGTTAGTTTTTTTTAATTATAATTATAATTAATATGGCATTTTCTTTGAAAATTTTTTTGGGTAGGGAAAAATCTAAAATTGGTGAATCTAGTAGCCAAGCTACTCCTCCTCCCCCGGCTCCCCGACCCAGACCTGTTGTCCGTCCTCCTCCACCTATTATTCTTGATAGTGATAACCCTTGTTTTTAATTTTTCGATAGTCAATTTTGCCATGATGGTGCACAAGGTCAACAATTAAATGAAGAAGCTATGAATGCTCTTTATCCTAATGAAACTATATTTGAAAATGATGAGGAAAATGATGATTTAGATGAAACGCAACCGGATTTAGATGATACACCTACTAGTCCTGTTAATAACCCAAATGATGCCCTGCCTGACCCTCCTGCAGTACCCCCTACTTTTAGTAGACAACCTGCTAAGCTTCCCGAAGCATCTATTGTTTGGCACTTTTTTACTCAACTAAGAGAACAAAATAAGGTTAAGTGTAAAACTTGTGGGTCTTGCTTGGTTCATAAATTTACTAGAGATCGTAGCGGTACGGGTAGTTTGACTAGACACATAAAGACACACCCTAGAGATAAAGCTAAATTTTTGCAAATGAAAGCTGTACAAGAGGGGACTAGTTTAGATACTACGGTTAACCCTAGTATAGGTTCAAATCTAGTTCAACCGAGAATTAACACTGTTACCGGCGGTATTTTATATTATGATCCAATTAAAGATCGTGAAGAATTGGCAAAAATGGTTACTGTTATATGCTTACCCTATAGTTTTCCTTCTAACTCTCATTTTGTGCATTATATTAGAAGAGTTTTTAATCCTACTTATAAAGGATGACCTCGTGCAACTGTAAAGAGCGATATTTATAAATATGAACATGAATATGAACAATATTTGCGCTATTTATTTACTCATATAGATTGTCTCATTGCTATTACTACTGATATTGGTAGAAGTAGTAATGATTGTGATTATCTAACTGTTACAAGTCATTGGATAGATGAGGAGTGGATAATGCAAAAGCGCATTATTGCTTATAGAATAATTAATTCACGCCATACAGGTAAATTTATTGCTAACACAGTTGGTGATATTTGTAGATATTTTTGCATTAGAGATAAAATTATGTCGGTTTCAATGGATAATTCTTCTAGTAACACTAACACTATAGGCTTGCTTACAACTACACTATTAATTGGTTTTTTTATTCAAACTGTAGAAGTAGACTTAGAGACTATTTTAAAAAATGTGATGAATTTGGCCTTAAAGAAAGGAAGATTCCTAAGGCTTGTCCTACTAGATGGAATTACATGTATGAAAGCTTAGTTGTTGCATATGAATATAGGAATCCAATTACCTCAATTTATAATGCTCGTGTAGGTGAGGGTGATGATGATGATGATGAACACCTTACAAATCAAGATTGGACTAATGATAAATGCTTGTAGACTTTTTAGAACAATTTCATGTTGCTACAAATGAATTATCTGGGCAATATTATCCGACTATTTTTAACTGTTTAGTTTATATTGCAACACTTGCAGATTTATTTTCTTATATTTCAGAGGGTGGAGTAATTTATGAAGAAGCTATTACTTCTATGAAAGCTAAGTTTAAAAAATATTTTTTCCCTATCCCCCCTATTTTTGGTGTTGCTGCATTGTTAAATCATACAATGAAATTAGGAGGTCCTCACTTTTGGTAAACAAAAGTTTATAGAGGTTTATCACTTTCAGCTGAGGAATTTGCTATACTTGGAGATGCAAAAGACTCAATTAAAATAAATGCTCAAACAATTTATAATGCTTACAACTTGCCTTAGATCATGCTAGACCAAATGTTCCAACTCCTACTTCGTCTAGTTCGCAATCATCTAAAAGAATTGCGGGCCTAAAAGCCCTTAGTTCTTGGACGGAGTTCAGGGGTACTCAGGGTAATAATTTTGGTGATAGTTCACAACTAAATGAGCTTCAAGTTTATTTGACGCAGGGACTTGAATCAGAGAATCCCGATGGCTCCTTCGATGTTTTGGAAAGGTGGAAGGACAAACAAAAACACTATCCGATTCTTTCAAGGATGGCTCGAGATATTTTAAGTGTTCAAGCTTCAACATTGGCATCAGAGAGCGCATTCAGTCAAGCGAGACTTCAAATCGGTGATCATAGAGCGTCTATGACAGAGAGCTTGGAAAAAACAGTACTATTCAGAGATTGGATCCGGTCGGAAAGAAGAAATTTTGGACTTGCAGAATTACAGCCGGAGATAGATGAAGCTTATGAAGAAATGCTAGCGGAAATTGCGCAGGATGCTGCTTCGCCCGAAAGCGGTGATGAACAAGCTTGTTTTCCACCACCACCAACGGAAATTCCCCGAACCTTGAAGGATTTATGAGGTATGTTAGAGATAATACATAGACTTACATGTAACTTGTATTTTGGCACATCTTCCTTAGTTTTTTTCCTTTTAATGGTGGTATTAGTACCTTGTTGTGCTCATTCCATTGGAGGGAGGAAGACTAAGAAAGATATTGTCATTCTTTGTTAATGTCGTAATAATAAAATATATAAGACATTCCATTGCATATTTCTTTGCAATTTATTTTGTGTTTAAATTATATATATATATATATATATATATATATATATACACACACACATACACATAATATACCCTTATATATACATACTATATATACTACATATATTTATATAGCTATGTATAAGCAATTTATATTAGTATATACATATATATTTTACAAGAAACTGTCTTAGATAAAAATAATTAAAAAAAATTGTCCGAAACGAAAAAAGCCCATTAGGCCCGCGAACTCGGCCCATTTAGCCCGGGACCATGTGGGCTTAGGACCGCCGTTGCCGGTTCCACCCATTGGGATCGTGAAGACCAGGACCGTTTGGCCCGAGACCGGCAAAACCGGCCCGCCTAAAGCACCCAGAATACAGCCTTAATTAGGTTCTGCATTGAATGTGTGAACAAAAGTTGTTCGTGGTATTTGAAATCCTCAAGCTTGCACAATACATAACTTTTATACTATGCTTAATAGAATATTGAGAAATATACAGTATTTTATTCCAATTAAATATTGATTGAAGATATTCTAAAAGAATCTAGTTGGGATAATCTAATCCTTTAAAAGGTGAGATATGTTTAATGACATATAATGATATTAAAGATGTAAGAAGTAAATAAAGTTTTATAAAGTAGGTATAGAATGTAAAATAAATATTTTAAAAGTATATAGAGTTAACTTGTGCTTTTAATGGGTAGATCACGTAGATTATCCTAAAAAATAATCTATGCATAATTAATGCTTGCATTACTAATATACCCAATTCAACTTATTCTTATACACCCTACCAAACGACCCTTTAGTATTCAGATCTTAATACACATCTTGATATTCAGATGTGTATTCAGATTCAAATATTTTAATCTTAATACACATCTTGGTATTCACGTTCAGACATCTTAGTGTCAAAAATAAGTGAGGCCTTAGTATCCATTTAGAGCCCGTTTGGATTAGCTGATTTGAAGTAGCTGATAAGCATTGCGTGCTGAAAAGCACTTTTAAGTACTAAAACTGATTTAATAAATAAGTAGTTACGTGTTTGGGTAAGCGTGTTGAAATTGATAATAAGTTGTTGCAGTATTTGATAAAAAAATATTGATAAACTCTTTTTCAGTTAAAATAACTTAAATAACTTTAGATAGTAAAAAATATTTAAGGAAGTGAGTATCGATGTAAGAATTTTGTTCTAAAAGGAATATTTTAAGAATAAAATAGTAAAAATTTTGGTCAAACTTAAAGTGATTATAAGCTAAAAATTCAAAAGCTGAAGTTTACCAACTTATGACTTTTGACTTATTTTTAACTTATAAGTACTTTTAACTTTATCAAATGCATGAATAAACCAAAAAGTACTTATAAGCTAACCTCTTAATCCCTGCCAAACTAGCTTCTTCATTAATTTACGTTTTTTTTTCTTCAAAAAAGAGTCCGAACTATGTGACTAAAGAATCTTTAGTGATGCGCAAAATTTTTCCAACAATCTCTGATTACCGGTATGCCACTGACAAAGCAAGGCACATGTCGATCTCGTCGGGTCAGTACATCATTTGCCTTTAATAATTGGTATTTTTACCTTCCTATACGTTGTTTATACATTATTTAATTTAGCAATTTCCTTAACAAATAATAATGGGCTGGGATGGATCAAAATAAAGGGAGAAATTCAAAAATAGTTAGATATACAAATGGTCATTCAAAAATATCCACAATTTCAAAAGTAATCGAAATTTAGTTATTTTTCACGTAAAATAAATCTGAATGAAGACACTGTTTAAAATACGAAAAAATACTCCAATATAATATACTGAAGTTCCGGTATATTATACTAGAGTTTCAGTACAATATAACAATCCAGCGTAATGTCACACCTCCTTTTTACCTACACTCCCGTAAAGGGGTATAATAAGTAGGGAGTTTTTCCAATTAAAGGACAATCTAAACGAAATTTATTTATTTAAAGAATTCAGAGTCGCCACTTGGAAGATTTATGGTGTCCCAAGTCACCGGTGTGAATCCCGAATTGAGGAAAAGAATGACTCTGTTATTAAAATTTGCGAATCAGAAATCCGGGTAAGGAATTCTGTTAACCCGGGAGAAGGTGTTAGGCATTCTCGAGTTCCGTGGTTCGAACACGGTCATTTTGACCTTACTTGGCTTATTAAATTATTTAATTACTAATTTTAAACCTATGTGTATTTGTTTCTTTTTACTGCTTTTAATTAAAAATTTATCTTGAGACGGGTTACGCGTACGTATACCCGCCCGTTTGGTGCGTTAAAAATCATGTCACGCGGACGTGTCCACAATCAATAACACTTACTTACTATTAAGAGTTTTTGGGCCAAAGTTGCGCGAACGCATACTCTGGTTTTGTTTTTAGAAATGTAGTTGTGTTACGCGAACGTATACGCAATCACACTTCGTATTTTAAACGGCCCTAAAGGATATTTTAAGAAATATTTAATTATTAATATTTTATATCTAGCCTATGAAATTACTAGGAGGCCATATGGAATTTTAATGAATTTATGTAAACTAAAAATAATTTAAAAGTTAGTAACCTATTTCATTATTAAGAAAAGATTGAGCGAAGTTGCGCGAACGCATACTCCGAATTAATTTTAGGATTATGGTCATGTTACGCGAACGTATACGCAACCACAAACGTATTTTAAACGGCCCTAAAGGTTGGCTACGATTATTACTCGATTTCGTAATCTTAATATCTAAATTACACACTACATAACCATTTTTGTATTTCCTAGTATGCCTGCCCTAATGACAATTTTTAACAAAGGGGTACTGGGCTTATACCTATTCGGCCATTTAAAATTTTAACAGAATAATCTAATGATAAATGCTTAACAATTCAAAAGAGACTAGCCCAGTAATAGGCCTGAAGAAAAAACCACAAACGTATGCCATGCGACGTGGACCCAAGAAGGAGCCCAAACAATCATTAAGCTCACATAGGTCATTTCAGATAATAAATTCCTCCAGATGCTTGGGCATGAAAGTAATGCCCAAAAACGCAAAGACAAGCCTTATTTCAAACCTATATAATGAAATACGTTAACTTTGCTTTCAAATTGACAAATCAGTTATTTAAACTCAATAATGATTGAAAATATATCAATGAATCCCTATATTTAACCTTGATGTAACTATAGTGTTTGGACAGCTCCTAATTTCAACCATCAATAATGAAAACATTATATGGATGAATACAAGAGTTTACCAACTTATCATGAAAAAAACACATACTAATTCACATTTTTTTTTCACCTTCAACTCCTGTAACTTTAATAACTAGCACAAAGAAAGACGCAAGCTAATTATTAAATAATACTTAACATGAAAATATTAATTATAAAGGACTCTAGTCTTGGGTAAAGCCAAACATCAAATTTGACTCCAAATACAACATAATTTCCAGCAGTCCCAACAGTCAGTATTATGATTACAACACAGTAGATTAATAAACCTAGCCCATTACATTGGGAGCTAACTACCTAACACATAAGTATAGAAACAGAATCAGTGCTAAGAACTAAAAACGTCAACAGAAATTAAACAACTTCTTCCATTCCAACTTCAAATTAACTTTACATTCTTGGAAGTTCGGAGCTTATACTTGGAAATGCAACAGTAAAGGTGAGGAAGAACCAAGAATCGGAGACTTCAGCAACAAAGGCAATAGGAAACCAGCTTTATACACCCAACAATGAAATTAAACCTACAATTTGAATGCCAAACTTCAAAACCAAGTTAAACCAAGTTCCGGCACCCTTTAACACTCGAATTAAACCACTGATTACTTTAACCAAGAAAAAATTTGAAAATTAGGTGAAAAAAGATCAATAGAACATTAGTACTTTTTGGTATTTTCTGTTTTTTATGCAGAAATTAAAATGGGATAATGGAACAGTAAAATGGCAGCCTTTTTCTGGATTTTCTAGCTCTTAAACCTCTCTAAATCTTCAGAATGTTCTCTCTATTGTTCTTGATCTTTCTTCCCGGCCTTCAGCTCTCTTTCTATCTTTGTTTTTTTACTCTTTCTTGTGTTTCTATCTGTGTATCCCTGCTTCTCCTTATTTTCATACTTCAAATAGGCATCTCATTAGTGCAAATCCATTACCAATCTCCCTTTTCATTTATAAACTATCCACTACCTTAGTGCCTTCTTAATTTAAAGAGCTATTGCAATTCCAACCTCCACCACTATTAAAAACTTCCTAAAATTAGTTAGGTAGACAAATCATTATAATAAACAATTCATTTTAATATGATCCAACACAAATGACCATCTAATGAACTATAGTGAGAAACAGTCATGGAATTCCATTAATTTTCTTCATCAGCAATAAGAACTTCTACTGTAACATATCATCTATTATCTAAACTGCCTACTCACAAAGCAATAGTATCAATTGGATTGAACGTGAACTGATTTTTTCCAGATAAAACATTTTGATAACTCATGAAATATCCAACACAGATTATGAGGCAGAATGCAACAACAAGATCCTCAAATCGGACTTCAATCGATTCTTTCAAGACCTATTCTCAAATACTTTCCGAATTAATTTAAACCTTAAAACCTATCATATTTAAATCCACATGATAACAGAATGAAGGATGAGATGTGAACCAGAATGTGAATTTTCAATTAATTCAATTTTGAATTATACACAATCAATTCTCAAATCAAAATTCAATCGCCCAAATATTGAACCAATTCAGCTAAGGCTTAAATCATCTTCTCATCAACTACAAAACATGAAACAGCGAGCGGAAGATTGCACATGCTTAACCATTTTTCGAGTACCGGAATGAAGAAAATCAACTCCTAGTCTCTAGAATAAAACATAACAACTCACTAGAGAACTAAATTAATGCATCAGTGCGAAGCGTTGAATAGAGAATCGATACTTCACTTTAGAATCAGAACAATAATGGCAACAAGTGTTTTCATTTAATGCAGGAACACAAATTCAGTTCACAACAACTAGGAATTCAATCAAAATCCACTCAAACAGACCTAAAAGAAAAGAGAAACAATTGAACAGGGGTAATAGACCTCAAACGTCAGTGAAACAACTTTAACAATTGAATTGCAGAATAAACACCTCTTAAGTTTAAACACCAGCAACAATCGGATTTTCAAATGAGACCGCAAATCAGAACACACACGGCACGACCAGGACCTCCTATCGATGGCGAGCTCGAGTCCACTTCGACTTAACCCCTTCTATTTAAACAAAAGTACTCAACTCCAAAAAAATGAAATCAAGCGGTTCAGGGTTGAAGTTCAGGGGTCCTCCATTTTTACCTTTTCATTTTCTTGTGTGTTCTTCGACTTGTTTTTGGATATGGAGTAGAGACGAAGATGATGACAAGGATGGTGTTGCATATGGAGCTAGTCGTCGGCGTCCAGCCAAGCGGGGGGTGGAGGCGGTTCTTGTTGCTGTTGCTTGGTGGTCTTCGATGGAGGCTTGAAGATGATGAAATCGGAGTAGGCGATGGTGGGGAAGGGAGATGCGGCTGGTGGTCGCTGTTGCTTGGTGGTGATCGAAATGGGGCTGGCGGCTGAAGTAGCGATGGGGGTCGTTTGATGAAGATGAAAGTTGGAGGGATGGGTATTGCGGCTTAGGGATTTAGGATATGAGGAAGGGAGATCGAAGGGGGGTCGTTTGGTTATGAGCGGATGAACCGAGTCGGGTCTCGGGCGTTGGGCGGGTTTAAGGGGTTGTTATGGATGGGTTGGGGAAAATTTGATTTGGGCTTAGAAGAATTAAGTTAAAGATGGCCCAAATACGATTTCCTTCTCTTTATTGTGTTATTTTCCTTTTCTTTTATTTCCTGAAAGTTCTAAAAACAAAAAATACAACCTCGATTAATTCTTGATCAAATTATTCTAAAAATATTAATTGACTCTAAGTAGTCATTATCACAAATAACTAAATATCGAATTAAAAAAAAATCACACAATTCTGACATTTAAACTTAAAAAGCAAAGTACGTTATTTTTGTGATTTTTCATTTTTTGTAGAATATGTAATTTACTACTTAACTCAAGGATTGTAAAATTAAATCTTAAATGCAAAAAATGCAACCTATTTTTGTATATTTCCATTAACTTAGACAAAATAAACATGCACAGACAAATACAAATAATAATAGAAAATATCACCATATCTCACAAGACTTCAAACAATAAAGCAAACAATTTTGTTTTGATTTTTATGGAAGTAATTCACGTGAGGAAAAAATCATGTGCTCACAGCTTCCCCTCTTTACCCGTAAACATGAAGAGTTTTCGTGCAAAGACAAAGTGAGCGGACATGAGCGATTTTTGCCTGTTCGAAAACTACGCGTGAAGCATTTTTTGAAAGATTTTGACCGGACCTTCGTTTCAAAGGTTTCTTACATATCCTTGGCTAAAAAGGAATCAGGTCAATGTAGTTCGGGAAGTTTTGGTAGCTGAGACTACCATGAAGCTGTGTTTACTGTTGCTGCTGCTTCTACTACTGCTACTTGCTGACCCCTTATTACACCATGTTATAAGAAAAATAAAGAAGCTAGACTAGGCCATGAATTACAAAAATCCTATCTAGACCTTCAAACTTGATCTTGTATTTCTTGTTGCCTTGTTGTCTTGTATCCTCTTGGTGAAATCCATTGTTATCGCTTTGCACCGACTTCTTGAGATGTTCTCCCTTTTCTTTGGGCGGGTACCTAATTGCTGATCCTTTAAATGTCTTCTCTTGATCATTGTCTTCTTCCTCTGCTCTCCAGGCGGGCTCCTCACTTCTTGATCTTGAAAGGTACTCCTCCGCTCTCCAGCCGGGCTCCTGACTTCAAAACTTTAAAATGTACACCTCTGTTCTCCAGGAAGGCTCCTGACTTTAAAACTTTAAAAGATATGCCACTGTTCTCCAGGCGGGTTCCTGACTTCAACAACTTAAAAGATATACCTCTATTCTCCAGGCGGGCTCCTAACTTCAACAACTTTAAAAGATACACCTATATTCTCCAGGCGGGCTCCTGATTTCAACAACTTTAAAAGAAACACCTCTGTTCTCCAGGCGGGCTCCTGACTTCAAAATTTTAAAAAAGGTACACCTCTATTCTCCAGGCGGGCTCCTGACTTCAACAACTTAAAAAGATACACTTCTATTCTCCAGGTGGGCTCCTGACTTTAACAACTTAAAAAGATACACCTCTATTCTCCAGTCGGGCTCCTGACTTCAAAATTTTTAAAAGGTACACCTCTATTCTCCAGGCGGGCTCCTGACTTCAACAACTTAAAAAGATACACCTCTATTTCCCAGGCGGGCTCCTGACTTCAAAATTTTTAAAAGGTACACCTCTGTTCTCCAGGCGGGCTCCTGACTTCAACAACTTAAAAGATACAACTCTATTCTCCAGGTGGGCTCCTGACTTCAAAATTTTTAAAAGATACACCTCTGTTCTCCAGGCGAGCTCCTGACTTCAACAACTTAAAAGGTACACCTCTGTTCTCCAGGTGGGCTCCTGACTTCAAAACTTAAAAAGGTCTTCTTTTGTTATTTGACATTGTTTTCCGTTGCATCTTGAACTATTTTCCCTTGAAACTTGAATTGTCTTCCTTCGAAACTGTTTTCCCTTAAAACTTGAGGTGTCTTGCTCTCCCTTGAAACTTGAGTTGTCTTCCTTCGAAACTGATTTTCCTTAAAACTTGAGTTGTCTTGCTCTCTCTTGAAACTTGAGTTGTCTTCCTTCGAAACTGCTTTTTCCTTAAAACTTTAGTTGTCTTCCCTGTTCTGTTTGGTGCTTGCCTTTCCTTATGGTGGGTTTCTCTGAAACAACCGAGATTTTCTGCCCCTGTTTCAATCACAAAAAAATCTCGCCAGTTTAAAATGTGGTGGTTGGTTTTGATACTCTTGCTGGGGATGGTTTTTCTTTCTTCGCTCCTTTCCATGCTCTGCTTCGTCCGACTGCCTTGAGCTTGGTTGAAAACTTCCGACCTTCTGACTACTCCTTAGTCACACACTTCCCAACTATTATTTCTAGTCTTCTTATCTGACCCCATATATTTCCCATGACAACTGATTTCCACTTGAAGATCTTGCCTGTTTACTGATTAACCACTTTCTCTGTCGTCTGTATTACTGAAATACCTTTTCTCCGTTCAGACCCAATATCTTCTATTTGTTGAATTGCTCATGAACCGGCATATATCTGACCTTTGTGTCTCACATGAATTCCCAAATCACGTCCATCACTCCCCACTATGTGTATACGTTTTTCTTTCTTGACTTGTCCACTGGCCTTGGCCTTGAGGTCTGTTGCTCTTTTACTGACATGGCAACTGATTTCCATTCGAAGACCTTACTAGTTCATTGACTAAGCACTTCTTTTATATAAACCTTAAACCAGAAAATACCTCTCTTTATTTGAATCCAATATCTGTTGTATTGCTCCTGGACCGACATCCACCCAACCCTTGTGTTTCATCTGATCCCCAAGCATATTGCGTGTTACCAACTTCAGCATGCATGTCGCTCTTTCCTGATTTAAACCATTGGCCCTGGCCTTGAGGTCTATAACCTTTGATTTTTGCTTGGAATGTCTTGCTTGTCACTGATCCAACATTTTTTGTCCATCTTATCACAGAATATACCTTTGATTCATTCACCCTGGCGCTCCTTCTGCTGCATTGTCCATGAATTGATATGGACCAAACCTTGGTATTCTGTACGAATCCCAAAGCATGTTGTTTGTTACCAACTCAGCATGCTTTTTGTTCTTTCCGGACTTAGGGCACTTTGATGTGTTAGCCATATCTCGTCTCGTACAGTTGGAAAGCTGATGGCAAATTTTGAAATCATTTCTCACTTGTTCGGACCAAACAGACTCGAGAAGAAAAAGTGAACAAGAAAAAGGAATAGAATAAAGGACAAAGGAGAAAGACGATTCCTGACAAATTACAAGGTAGAAACCTATTGGATGTGGATACTAACTCTAATGACCGTGACATGCACTTGCGGCCTATTCTGTTAAGCAATTCCGATGTTCAGCTCTTGTCGTACCTTTTCCCCATGAAACTGGGCTTCAATGCTCCGCATATCCAATCTGGTTCACAATCCTTATTCGACTTGTAGTGCCCGAATGGTCTTCACTGTCAAGCCTCTCTCATTTTGATCTTTTCTTTCAATTTATAGTTGCCTCAAGGTGCCCGAAGGTTTTCACCAATGAGACTCTCTCATTTTTTTATTGTTTCTCTCAACTCCCATTGCCTTACGGTGCCCATAAGGGTTTTCACCAATAAGACTCTCTCATTTTCATTGTTTCTCTCAGCTCCCGTCGCCGTACGATGCCCGTAGGATTTTCACCAATAAGACTCTCTCATTTTTCATTTTCTTTGTTTGGACCGAAGTGTTGCCCCTGATGTGATTCACCTTTACTTGCTTGACTTGGCATCTCTCGAAGACTGATCGGAAGGTCTTTCTTTGGACTGTAACGTGGGCTTTTGGATAGGGTTAGAAAGAAATGGTATCAAGGTTCAAAACAATTCAACATGGGTTCAAAATTACAACTTTCGGAATCAGATTTCTTACAACAATCACAACTTCTGCCCCAGTTTCTTGCTTGGGGACTTTTGGATTTTTATTTCAATGAGACCGAACCGTGAGGCTGCCTACGTATCCTTAAAGGAATCAGGTCAAATGTAGTTCACACTAAATTCCTTGCTGTTATAGTTTTTCTTTTCACTTATCATTATTTTTCTTTTGTGCTTTTTTTTACTTAGCTTTCACGCTTGTGTTTCTAATCTTTGCTACTGATTCCGAAAGAGTTGTATGAAAGAAAACAAGTAAGGCTCAAAAAGGGTAACGAAGGATAAAGTGTTTATGTAGCAGAACAAAATGCCTTCGTCATTCCAATCTTCAAAACATGCCAAGCACAAACAACGCGATTAAACAAACGTTTGTAGCATCTTCTGATCGTGCTAGACTTGATAGCTATATTCACACATTTGCTTTCTTCATCTGTTAAAAACACCATTGGGCAACATTCTCATTCTCATTACCATGAACGACCCCTGTCAATTTGGCCCACTTGCTTTTACGGTTTCTTTATGTTTTTATCTGCTCCAGTTCCACATGGTTCGGACTTCAAATGATCTCAAACTGTTCTTATTTCCCTTAAGTGTCCCGATCATCTCCCAATGGCTTTATGATTAACTTTTAAGATTAGGCCTAGAACTGTGCACACATGTCATGTCACTAGAGTTGACAGGAAAAGAACTATAAAAAGGAGAGGACTAAACAAAAGAAAATGTCTAGAAATAATAGAAAACAGGACATTGCATTAACCGATGAAACAGCTCGAACAACAAGACAAACAAACTAAACTGGGGTTACAACCCTTAGAACAAACCTAGATAACACTAAATGAGATAATACGACCGAAGGAACTGGACAAAATCAAAAGATAGAAGGGTTTTATTTACAGACAATATTCAGATTACAATCCTGAAATAACCTGGACAACAGAAATGACAACAAAATAAACCACCAAAAATCCCCCTGGCTTGCCAAGAGATGGAACGTCTTTCCGATTACCAAGCACGGCATCTTAGCCATTGACTTATGCATCAACAATATTAGGACTTCACAATTCGTCATCCCATTGTTCTCAACAAATTGCTTTTGGGTTCCCCATGCATGCTCGTTCTTGAAATCAACCTCTGATAGCCTTGAAAGCTTAGCAACATGTGGACCTCTGAGGCTCCCAAAAGATTTCTCACATTCTTTTTCAAAATAGACCATACCCACCATATGCGTCTCATTATGCACGGGTGATGGACTTTAGCTAGTGTTCGCTGCGTCTGGACTTTGCACGACAATGTCTCCTACATCAATATGCTTCTAGATTGCGTTCTTTAGATTCCAACATTTCTCTATGTCATGCCCCGGGGCATCTGAGCAATATGCGCATCGTTGAGAATGGTCAAACTTCTTTGGAACAGGGTTTGGCATTCTTATCTGGACCGGCTTCAACATGTCCAATTTACTTAGCCTTTGGAACAGACTGGCATATGACTCTCCCAATAGAGTGTAGGTTTTATTCCGTAGCCTCTCACTCTTAAAGGCTTGATTGGGCCGGAAACCTGATCCAGGGGGTTTGCGGTAGGCTCGTGGGAATAGATAAACATTTTGTGGAGCTGGATACTGGGAAAGTGATATATGATTTTGGGGGTTATGTGAAGTGAAGTAGTATTGGGGAGGATCATCTGGTGCACAATGATGTTCACGGGTGTGATGGCGAGGCTGGAAGGGTCGATCAAGGGTTGGATCATCTTCTCTGTTTCTCTTTCTTCCACCCAATCTTAGTGGGATGTTTTGATTGTCTTTCAGATGACTCATGATTTTGCCTGCCTTGATTCCTTCTTCGACCATCTCCCCAATTTTTATCATATCACTAAAAGGTTTACCCAAGGCTGAGATCAAATGACTGAAGTAGAGGGGTCCCTGGGCTTGTAAGAAAAGCTCAACCATTTCTTTTTCAATAATCGGGGGATTGGCACGAGCAGCCTTCTTCTTCCATCTGAACCCAAATTACCTAAAGTCTTCATCCGGTCTTTTTCCCATTTTAGATAGGAAGGAGCGGTCTGGGGTAGTTCCTGATTTATATTGAAAGCGTTGCACAAAATCTTGAGCCAGGTCGCCCAATGTATGCCACTTATTAACATCCTGACGAGTATACCATTCAAAAGCTGCCCCAGTCAAGATCTTACTGAAACAGGCTATCATCAAACCATCTTTCTCTCCAACAATTCTCATTTCACTACAATAGACCCTCAGATGGGCTACCGGATCTCCACACCCATCATACAAGTAAAACTTTGGTATTTTGAACCCTGCGGGCAAGCGAACGTCAAGTGACGAAGACAATTCTTTGCAAGACCTACTACCCTGATCTCCCCTTCCTTGCACGTTCCTTAAGGACTGATCTATGTTCTTCAACCTCCCAGAACTTGGAGGGAGAGTGACGGAGATACTAGGGTGATTGGGAGATGCCACAGTTTGGGTAAAAACAACATCTGAGAAACCAGGTGGTGGCGATGGTGGTGCCTTCCCAACCATCCAAACCTGATACATGTTTGTTATGTGTTGTCTTAACATCCTTGCCTCATCCGCCAAGCTAGTGTTCTGTTCAACTAACTGCTTTTGGGCATCGGTGCCAACCAGCCCAATTTTGTTGTTATCTGCCAATACCTTTTGGATTTATATTGTGGAGAGGAGTTACTTCGATAACCACAAACCAACCAACTGCCTGGAATGAAATCCAAATGAACAAAATAAAGGCATCCCGACAGGGCTTTTAACCGATAGGCAAACACACATTAAGGATGCAATGCACATAAGCAGTTAACCATTTCTATTATGCTTTTGCTTGGTTGCTTGCGTCATCCCGCTTTAATTGTGCCCCTCCGTCTAATTTATCCTTATTTTTTTTATTTTACCCCTTCCTTTTCTTCTTTTAGTGGTGGTCGAATCTTATGTGGATTGCCTAAGTATCATGTCCTTGCATGAATCAGACCGTGCGTAGTTCTAGCCATATAATTGAAAAACAAACAATTTTCCATAAAAAAAATACTTGATTACGATGACTCAACAAAAACTCAAGACTCTCAAACAACTGACAAACTCGGAAAAGATGAAAATACATACTCAAAAGGACCTGACAGACTCAAAATGGTCTACAATAATAAGAAATTACAGACTCAAGTAAAGATCATGACTAAATCAAAGCCTTGAAAACTCTTGGGGTTCGCGGGGCGTTATTTGGCCTCGCCGCAGGTCTATCTGCAAGATCCCACTGGAGCCTATCCAAACCGTTCATTACTTGACGGACGAATGTCATCACCGCTGCGAGTAAAGTGGTGCGGGTCATATTCTCACATGTTTGGCACTTTACTGTAATGTACTCTGCAATAGCTATGACTCTTTCTCGGGTCCTGACCTTTTCATGCAATAAATGCCCAATTTGCCGGGCCCTAGCTTCCAAAGTTTGTCCGGCCATATGGCTCTGTTCTTGAAATTGTTGCATATCCCTTTCCAGTCGTGCTATCAAGTCATAACAATGATCCCTTTCAGCTTTGAAATATCTTTCTTGTTTAGCCATTTCATTTTTAATGATCTTAACCTTTTTCTTCATGCTCACCATCCCTTTGTCGTATTTCTCCTTCAGCTGACGGATGAGACTGGCTCGTTCCCCTGTATCCTTAGCTAACTTGGCTCGGGAATTTGCTAGCTCCGCTTCGGTCTTTTGCAAATCATCCTTGAAATCACGTGTCTTTTGAGTAAGATTATAGATGAGCTTTTCGTCTTTCCTACTCCTGCCCGGGTTTTCAATTGTTATTTTCATTTTCCAGATTTGGGCCTTGAGAGCTTCATTATCTTGGGCCAATCTTATTTTCTCACCTTCGGCTTCCTCATCTTGGAGATCATTGTTGAATTCCATGTTTCTCAGCTTTTCTTTCAAGGCATGAATCTCAGCTTGATATGCCTTTTCCTTTTCTCCCCATGCTAATCTTTCTTAGATTTTGTTATCAAAAGATTGCACATGAGGTCTTTTGGCAGGCCTCTCAGGTACGGGCTCTGGCTCGTTAGATCTACTTCCCCCTTTGCGATATCTAGTACCTGGGTGCCATTTTTTAAATACCGGCAGCTATTCCAATCTTGTTGAACTAAAGCCTCGGGCAACGCAGCTTCTGGATGCAACTCTATGACCTGAGTACTCAGGTCTTCATCTTCGGGCACAATCTGATACCTTCCCAACTGTCTCAAGACCCTCTATGGTACATATGGATGAACACTTTTTACACCCATTATCCTAAAGTGGCCTTTGGTAGTAGACATGTATATGGCCTCTGTCCTCGGGAGCCATCTGATATTCCACTCAACCTGCCCTGCTTTGAGTGCTTTCAAATGAGATATCCATGCTTCAAACCCCTCTGGCATGTTGTAATCCTTTACCCTCTCTTCGTAACTGGTAATGAAGTTATTTGGGTTCGGGCCATAACTCATGAATCTGGGATGGTGGCGAAGATGCTCGATCATCCATATTTGTAGGAGGATATTGCAACCCTTAAAGAACTGAGCCCCGGCTTTGCATAAAGTCAACACATGATAGATATCCGCTAGTACCAATGGGGCAAGTGTATGATCTTTCATGGTAGTGATGGTTTGCGCAATTCTAGCCATATGAATATCTACTGTCCCTTTCTCATTTAGGAAAACCATTATCCCCAAGAAGGCCACAATAAATGCAAACCGGTGATGAAGTTGCCAAAGACCCTTATCTTGCTTGTTTCTCAACCCCTTTTCATTCACTTCAAAACCAGAAGAGTGTCCAAACCTGAAGTATAAGAAACGGAAAGCACAACCCCCGTCACTTACGCGGTTTTTACTTATCTGCTTACTAATTTTCAGCAGGTCAAAAAACTTGTGCACTGACGAAGCCCTTGGAAATATAAGTTGTTGCTTCCTCAGATCTCGCCCAAACTCAATGTACCCGACTATCTCCTCCAAAGTAGGGGTAATCTCAAAGTCTGAGAAGCGAAAAACATTACGGGCAGGGTCCTAGAAGGTTATCATGGCCTTGATCAAATCGTCCCCTGATTCAATATCCCAGATGTCTATAAGAGCACCCAGCGACTTTCTCACCCATTTCTGACCATCCTGATCTAAATCATTCCACCACATGCATAAATGTACCCGAGCCTGCTCCCTGACCACTTTCGGTGGGTCTTGGATAATATCCATTCGTTCTTGTAAAAAGGGTAGGATTAGGGCTGAATCTATTGGACCCTTTTTTTGAAATCCGGTTTCTAAATTTTAAGGCAAAAGACCATGATCCCTTCCTTGACCCATTTGTAGCCAAGTGGCTATATTTGCAAATGTGGACCCTTCCCAATTCTGTGCGAACTTTGAGGCCAGGGAGGAATTACTTTATGACACTTCTCAGCCTTGTCCGTTCATTTACGAAGATAGCCCTTCGATAATTAAATAATATTCTAAGGCTACCTCGGCAAGAATGCTTTGAAATACTACAGCAACTGAATCAGCTTATTTTGATTGACTTCCGAACTGCATATGTTTGACCCCCAAAAGACTCTAACATCAAAATGGCAATATAGTCTAAAAATAGACTAATAGACTCTCACTGACAAATACATATTTTTTTTATAAAAAAAATCATCACTATTTCTCAAAAATTTCATAAAAATCATCCGGTCTTGTCAATACGGCCTTTCAGCAAATTAAAGGCTCTGTTTGCTTACCGGCCAAAAATTTTGAGAAATGACTTAAGGCGGTTGTTCTTGCAAAAACGGTTTTCCGACGTCCTTTTAAGGATATTTGGCTATTTTGGACAAGAATGACATCACCTTACTTATGGCAAAACTGTAATATTTATTTACCCCTAATTTTCAGAATAGTTGTACCCGATATAGGTTGCCTACGTATCCCACATCCGGTGAGAATCAAACTTACGTAGTTCTGCCCAATAAAATAAACTATTCTTGAAAGCAAGACACAACCTTTTTTTTCATCGGTAAATAAAACCAACTATTTTTGTTTGAACACAACTTTTTTTTTCTTTTTTTTTTGTTGGCAAAAAAAACAAGCTATTTTTGAAAACATGACTTTTTTTTATTTTGTTGGACAACAAGTAAACTATTTTTTGAAAACAAATTTTTTGGACACTATTTGGACATTTTTTTTTCAAAACAGGCGATTAACTCTCTTTACCCTCATACTACTATTTTCCTAAATTTTTCTTATAAGCCGGTCAACTTGCAAATCCGAAGCAAATGAATGCACATGTAGCAAGTAGGATGCATCATATTGGTCTTTATATTTCAGGTACACCTGTCCTGGACAGACCCAACCCCTGTGTTGAGTCTCCAAAGTCAAATGTACATGATGCAGACAAACGTTCCTAGTAGGGATCCGGCGTGAGGCTTTGTTATTCTAGGTTTAAAAACCTGGGGTTTTGGTCTAGACCTGGCTTATCCGAGCGGACAACTCGAGCCGAAGCGGGGGCGACGTACCGGGAGCACTAAAGTCTTCTCGGCCTTGTCGCTTGCCCAGCCTCGCTCTATTTGGTATAATTTCTACAGAAAAAGCGGGCTACGTGAATGTATGCACCATTTTCAGAAAAGTCAGAGGGGTGACGCAAGAAGGCAATTATATACAATTCAACAATATTAAAGCGATAAATAGATATCATTTTAGCAAAAAGGTTCACAAAAATACAGTAATATCAATAATAAATAAGCCAAGTAAAAATCATAAAACAAGCTCGAATTCTTGAACCCTGAACAAAAAATTCTGGGTTCATATACCCAGCAGAGTCGCAAGAGCTGTCACACCTTCTTTTTACCCACACTCCCATAAAGGGGTATAATAAGTAGGGAGTTTTTCCAATTAAAGGACAATCGAACGGGATTTATTTATTTAAAGAATTCAGAGTTGCCACTTGGGAGATTTATGGTATCCCAAGTCACCGGTGTGAATCCCGAATCGAGGAAAAGAATGACTCTATTATTACAGTCTACGAATCAGAAATCCGGGTACGGAATTCTGTTAACCCGGGAGAAGGTGTTAGGCATTTTCGAGTTCTGTGGTTCGAGCACGATCGCTTTGATTCTACTTGGCTTATTAAATTATTTAATTACTGATTTTAAACCTATGTGTATTTGTTTCTTTTCACCGTTTTTAATTAAAAAATTATCTTGAGACGGGTTACGCGTACATATACCCGCCCTTTGGTACGTCAAAAATTATATCACGCGGACGTGTCCACAATCAATAACACTTAATTATTATTAAGAGTGTTTGGGCCAAAGTTGCGCGAACGCATACTCTGGTTTTATTTTTAGAAATGTAGTTGTGTTACTCGAACGTATACGCAACCACACTTGGTATTTTAAACGGTCCTAAAGGATATTCTATGAAATATTTAATTATTAATATTTTATATCTAGCCTATGAAATTACTAGGAGGCCATTATGGGATTTTAATGAATTTATGTAAACTAAAAATAATTAAAAAGCTAGTAACCTATTTCATTATTAAGAAAAGATTGAGCGAAGTTGCGCGAACGCATAGTCCAAATTAATTTTAAGATTATGGTCATGTTACGCGAACGTATACGCAACCACAATCGTATTTTAAACGGCCCTAAAGGTTGGCTACAATTATTACTCGATTTCGTAATCTTAATATCTAAATTACACACTACATAACCATTTTTGTATTCCCTAGTATGCCTGCCCTAGTGACAATTTTTAACAAAGGGGTACTGGGCTTATACCTATTCAGCCATTTAAAATTTTAACAAACTAATATAATGATAAATGCTTAACAATTCAAAAGAGACTGGCCCAGTAATAGGCCTGAAGAAAAAACCACAAACGTATGCCATGTGACGTGGGCCCAAGAAGGAGCCCAAGCAATCATTAAGCTCACATAGGTTATTTCAGATAATAAATTCCTCCAGATGCTTGGGCCTGAAAGTAATGACCAAAAACGCAAAGACAAGCCTTATTTCAAACCTATATAACGAAATACGTTAACTTTGCTTTCAAATTGACAAATCAGTTATTTAAACTCAATAATGATTGAAAATATATCAATGAATCCCTATATTTAACCTTGATGTAACTATAGTGTTTGGATAGCTCCTAATTTCAACCATCAACAATGAAAACATGATATGGATGAATACAAGAGTTTACAAACTTATCATGAAAAAAATACATACGAATTCACTTTTTTTTTTCACCTTCAACTCCTGTAACTTTAATAACCAGCACAAAGAAAGATGCAAGCTAATTATTAAATAATACTTAACATGAAAATGTTAATTATAAAGGACTCTAGTCTTGGGTAAAGCCAAACATCAAATTTGAGTCTAAATACATCATAATTTCCAGCAGTCCCAACAGTCAATGTTATGATTACAACATAGTAGATTAATCAACCTAGCCCATTACATTGTGAGCTAACTACCTAACACATAATTATAGAAACAGAATCAGTGCGAAGAACTGAAAATCGTCAACAGAAATTAAACAACTGCTTGCATTCCAACTTCAAATTAACTTTACATTCTTGGAAGTTTAGAGCTTAGACCTGGAAATGCAACAGTAAAGGTGATGAAGAAGCAAGAATCGGTGACTTCAGCAATAAAGGCAATAGGAAACCAACTTTATACACCCAGTAATGAAATTAAACCAACAATTTGAATGCCAAACTTCAAAACCAAGTTAAACCAAGTTCCGACACCCTTTATCACTCGAATTAAACCACTGATTACTTTAACCAAGAAAGAATTTGAAAATTAGGAGAAAAGAGATCAATGGAACATTAATACTTTTTGGTATTTTCTGATTTTTATGCTGAAAATAAAATGGGATCAATGGAACAGTAAAATGGCAGCCTTTTTTTGGATTTTCTAGCTCTTAAACCTTTCTAAATCTTCAGAATGTTCTCTCTATTGTTCTTGATCTTTCTTCCCTCTCTTCAGCTCTCTTTCTATCTTTTTTTTTACTCTTTCTTGTGTTTCTATCTGTGTATCCCTGCTTCTCCTCATTTTCAGACTTCAAATAGGCATCTCATTAGTGCAAAATCCATTACCAATCTCCCTTTTCATTTATAAACTATCCACTACCTTAGTGCCTTCTTAATTTAAAGAGCTATTGCAATTCTAACCCCCACCACTATTAAAAACTTCCTAAAGTTAGTTAAGTAGACAAATCATTATAATAAAGAGTTCCTTTTAATGTGATCCAACACAAATGACCATCTAATGAACTATAGTGAGAAACAATCATGGAATTCCATTAATTTTCTTCACCAGCAATACGAACTTCTACTGTAACATATCATCTATTATCTAAACTGCCTACTCACAAAGAAGTAGTATCAATTGGATTGAAAGTGAACTGATTTTTTCCAGATAAAACATTTTGATAACTCACGAAATATCCAACACAGATTATGAGGCAGAATGCAACAACAAGATCCTCAAATCGGACTTCAATCGATTCTTTCAAGACCTATTCTCAAATACTTCCCGAATTAATTGAAACCTTAAAACCTATCATATTTAAATCCACAGGATAACAGAATGAAGGATGAGATGTGAACCTGAAAGTGAATTTTCAATTAATTCAATTTTGAATTGTACACAGTCATTTCTCAAATCAAAATTCAATCGCCCAAATTTTGAACCAATTCAGCTAAGGCTTAAATCATCTTCTCATCAATTACAAAACATGAAACAACGAGCGGAAGATTGCACCTGCTTAACTATTTTTCGAATACCGGAATGAAGAAAATCAACTCCTAGTCTCTAGAATAAAACATAACAACTCACTAGAGAACTAAATTAATGCATCAGTGCAAAGCGTTGAATAGAGAATCGATACTTCACTTCAAAATCAGAACAACAATGGCAATAAGAGTTTTCATTTAATGCAGGAACACAGATTCAGTTCACAACAACTAGGAATTCAATCAAATCCACTCAAACAGACCTAAAAGAAAAGAGAAACAATTGAACAGGGGTAACGAACCTCAAATGTCACTGAAACAGCTTTAACAATTGAATTGCAGAATAAACACCTCTTAAGTTTAAATACCAGCAACAATCGGATTTTCAAACGAGAACGCACACGGCACGACCATGACCTCCAATCGATGGCGAGCTCGAGTCCACTTTGACTTAACCCCATTCTATTAAACAAGAGTACTCGACTCCGAAAAAATGAAATCAAGTGGTTCAAGGCTGAAGTTCAGGGGTCCTCCATTTTTACTTTTTCGTTTTCTTGTGTGTTCTTCGACTGGTTTTTGGATATGGAGTAGAGATGAAGATGATGACAAGGGTGGTGTTGCGTATGGAGCTAGTCGTCGGTGTCCAGCCAGGCGAGGGGTGGAGGCGGTTCTTGTTGCTGTTGCTTGGTGGTCTTCGATGGAGGCTTGGAGATGATGAAGTCGGAGTAGGCGACGGTGGGGAAGGGAGATGCGGCTGGTGGTCGTTGTTGCTTGGTGGTGATCGAAATGGGGTTGGCGGCTGAAGTAGTGATGTGGGTCATTTGGTGAAGATGAAGGTTGGGGGGCTGGGTATTGCGGCTTAGGGATTTAGGAAATGAGGAAGGGAGATCGAAGGGGGGGTCATTTGGTTATGGGCAGATGAATCGGGTCGGGTCTCGAGCGTTGGGCGGGTTTAAGGGGTTGTTTTGGATGGGTTGGGGAAAATTTGATTTGGGCTTAGAAGAATTAAGTTAAAGATGGTCCAAATCTGATTTCCTTCTCTTTATTGTGTTATTTTTCTTTTCTTTTATATCCTGAAAATTCTAAAAACAAAAAATACAACCTAGATTAATTCTTGATCAAATTATCCTAAAAATATTAATTGACTCTAAGTAGTCATTATTACAAATAACTAAATATCGAATTAAAAGAAAATCACACAATTCTGACATTTAAACATTAAAATGCAAAGTACATTATTTTTGTGATTTTTCATTTTTCGTAGAATATGTAATTTACTACTTAAGTCAAGAATTATAAAATTAAATCCTAAATGCAAAAAATACAACCTAGTTTTGTATTTTTCCATTAACTTAGACAAAATAAACATGCACAGACAAATACAAACAATAACAGAAAATATCACCATATCTCACGAGACTTCAAACAATAAAGAAAATAATTTTGTTTTGATTTTTATGGGAGTAATTCATGTTAGGAAAAAATCATGTGCTCACACATAATATATCGGATATTGGAGCACCGGTGCACCGATCTCCAATATATTATGCTGAAACTTCCGTGTTGCAGCAAAGTAGTTGCTATTTTTCAATTACTTTGCAAATCTGGCTATTTTTGAAGGAATTTTTACATTCCTATGCCGTATAGGAAACTATATTACCCTTAATGTTTAAGGTTTGATATAATTACATCTAGTACACCTAATTACCAATTCTATACCATAAGGCATTTTAACTGTACATTAATTGTACCTTATATCACTCCTAAATTTATGGTACCTTATATTCCTCCAAATCCCCACCTCCCACGTTTCTCTCTCCCAACCCTACACCCCCACCCACGTATCACCACACACCCACGTTTCAAACCATTATTCCCTCTGCTAAAACCAAAAAAATAATTGAAAACCCTCTACCATTAACGTCCAAAATCAAGGTTTTTTCTTCTACAACTAGTCAAAATTGAAGTCAAATCTTTAAAGTTCATACACAACAATAACTTTTGATAGTTATGATTTTGGGTTCCTTCAGTAATATAAGAGGAAAGGAAAAGAGAGCAGCAATTCCACCATTGACAACCATTAAAAAGCTTTGAAGCTTTGAATTCAAATTTGGGTTTTCAAAAATCATTATTTGTTTGGATTGGATATTGTTGTAAATAACTGGGAATATGGTTTTGAGTTTATATCTCAATTTTGAGGGATTTTGGTGAAGATTAGACTTGGTTTTGGCTGAATTTCATATTGAAACTCGAAGAAGAATAAGAAGAAGAAGAAGAAGAAGAAGACATGACATACATTATATTGCAGCAATTGTAGATAAATTGGAGAAAAATTGTGGACTGTTTTTTATTTATTTTTGAGCTTTTGTGTGTTTGTGTTAAAAGTTTTGATGGGAGCTTGTTATTCCACTTCGTCTGTTTTGGAGCTAACTTATGCAGAGGAGAAGATATTTTTCAAGTTATATATATTGCTATACATTTAAATTCAAGAAAGTATGGTTGTATTGTATTTAAAGAGGCGTGAATTTGTAGAATAGGTTGGATGTGAGGAATAAGTCAAATAAAACTCACAATGGCATTTTCTACATTTAATCTATAACAAAACTACATATCATTTAAAAAATTAATATGAAAATACAGAATTTCAATGTTTCTACAAATTATCTACAAAATTTCTACAAACTGTTCATACTAGAATTTATCTTTATTTTCATGCATGTTCGTCTGGAACACTCAAGTTGCTTAATATGCCAACATCTCTCGTTATAGAGGAATACATTTATCTATAATTTTTACAACTTTCACACATTATTTTTACCCAGTTAAATATAACTACAATAACATAAAATTTGAGCTTTGTGTTTTTGTATTAAAAGTTTTGATGGGAGCTTGTTATTCCACTTCGATTGTTTTGGAGCTAACTTGTGCAGAGGAGAAGATGTTTTTTAAGTTATATATATTGCTATACCTTTAAATTCAAGAAAGTATGGTTGTATTGTATTTAAAGAGGCGTGAATTTGTAGAATAGGTTGAATGCGAGGAATGAGTCAACTAAGACTCATAATGACTTGTTTTCTACATTTATTCTACAATAAAACTGCATATCATTTGAAAAATTAATATGAAAACAGAATTTCAATGTTTCTACAAATTATCTACAAAATTTCGATAACTATTCATAACATAATTTATCTTTATTTTCATCTTTATACAAAATTTATGCAATATTTCTTTTGTATATTTTGTATCTGATTTATACATATTAAAATTAATTTTCATACAACTAATTATATATTATACAAATTATCTACAATTTTCGTACATTATTTCTACTAAGTTATATACAACTACAATATAATACCAGTTAAATATAATTTTTATACAATGTTGTTCAACTTTCATACAATAGTTAAATGAATTAAAGAAAAATAAACAAACAATAGAATATAATTTTTCTACAATTTAACTACAATTTCTACAATATAATGTATGTCATGTGTTCTTTTTCTTCTTCGAGTTTCAATCCGAAATTCAGCCAAAACCAAGTCTAATCTTCACCAAAACCCCTCAAAATTGAGATATAAACTCCAAACCATATTTCCAATTATTTGCAACAACACCCAATCCAAACAAATAATGATTTTTGAAAACCCAAATTTGAATTCAAAACTTCAAAGCTTTTTAATGGCTGTCAATGATGGAATTGCTGTTCTCTTTTCCTTTGCTTTGTATTACTGAAATTTGGACATAATTGCGTTTGATGTAGAAGAATTGTAGAAAATTTAGTCGTTTTTGATTTGTGAATTGTAGAAAAATAATCAATTAGTTTTTGAATTGTAGAAGAATAATTGCGTTTGATGTAGAGACGCTAAGTTTGAAAGGAAATTGACGAAGAAGATTAATGTGCGTGATTTGCTTTTGGAAGATCTGGAAGAATATTTAATCCCCCAATTTTAGCGTCCCTAAATAAGGAATCGTACAACTATAATGATTCCTTATTTAATGCATGATCTATATTTTGTAGAAATACTATTAGTATGAAGGGTAATATGCAAATTATAAATATATTTAGTAATATAGTTTCTATACGGTATAAGAACGAAAAAGTGGCCGTACTACTTTTACCAAAATAAATGCTTTAGTCTAGGTTTTCACCTCCATAGTACATATACGCAGTCTCCGTTGGCCAGGGAATTTTCTTCCCAAAGGCCAAAGCATCACTGATTCATCGAGAGAAATCATTGCCTGAGGAGGATCGACAGGAGACAGTATGTGTTTTATTTATTTTTTTGGGTTTACATTTTTTTTTCAATTTAGAATATAATTAGATTTGATCCTTTGGAAATTCTTTAAGATGTGCGGTATTCATTGGACTTCAATAGAATTTCAATATATTCTGTTTGCAAGTCAATTATTCCTATTTAGAAGATCGGCAAAACGTAAATCCTCATGTTTTACTTTGCAAATGCATTAGTAAATAATTAACTCCTGGTTCAGGGTAATTTTCAACTCTAGATGTATCATTTGTGAAGGGAACAAAATACACAATTAGCACTTATTATTGTAAGCCCTCATCATTGATCTGAATGCAGATATTGGATCTTTGGAGATGCGAACATTAGCAGTGTCCTTGTTGTGGCTGCAAAGTTTGGATAGGGCTAAGAATGGCCTCCACTAAACCAGCTTGCTGAGCTTGAAATGCTCAAATCTAAGGGCCTCAACATGATGCCCAACCAATATGTTAATTTCAATAGACATTGATGAAGCTGAGTTGACTTTTCAAAGATTTGAAATATTTATGCAGATGTGGACGAGGGAAAACTGTTCTGATCGCATGAGTTTATTTGATGAAGTTTGATAATGATTTGATGGAATTCCTTGTTTTGCGGTAGCAACGGTCGTCCAATTTACGTCCCAAATGTTTCTAATATCAACTTATCAACTCAGACAAATATGTGATTTGATTTGTCTGCATTAAATCATTATTAAATTTACATCTTTGTCTGAGTTGATAAGATGATCCCTGAGACATGTATACTCTATGAAAGATTTCTCAAGACGGTCTCCATTGCATCGGTGGCTTCAAAACAAGGGATTTTCATCAGTTCATTTTGGAACTTGGTATTGAATAAACTTGTGTTGAGAACCGACAGTTTTCTTTTTCCAAATTTGTATAAATGTTTGATTTTTGAGAAGTTAACTCCAGCTTCATCAAGCTCTCTTGCACGACGATATGTTGAGTTCCTTAGTTTTTGTCATCTCTTTTGATGTAAACATTTGCAAACGAATTACTTACTTGCAACAGGCTATCCGTGCTCACCATCACACGAGAAAGCTCAGCTCACCAACTGACTCGTCAATATAAGGTACTTGTCATAATTGCTGACTTACCAGCTTTTACATCTTAATTGGTTATTCTTTTAATTCTTGTTGAACTCAAAAAGGGGGAAGATAGTAACAGTTTATTACAATTAAATGAAGAAGCTAAAAAGAAGAATGACAAAGAATTCCTCCATTATAGAAGTATTGTGGAAAAGCTGACTATATTGCTTTCAGTGGCTGGTGAACCTTTCAAAGCTGGCAAATGTACTTTTATCTTATTGTTGAATGCAATACTCAAAAATGTACAAGTGACTACTGAAACAGTAACAAAAGAAATAAAAGAGGAGAGGTATCCCTTGCTGGTATATAATGGTATTGAGATTCTTTTATTCAGTAATGTATTTATTGTTTCCTTGTGCTTTCAAGTAATGTTGTCTTTGCTCAAAGTAACGCTTAATTCCCTTTTAACTGTTAGTTGAAAACTGAACCTAATACAATTTGCTTCAGGGGCTATGATGCCATAAAAGTTATCCAAATCTTTCTGCTTTGTACTTGACATCAAAGGTGTATTGATCACAAGAGCTTACATTACTCTCTTGAATTTCTGATTTTTTTGTTCTGTACATGGTCATATAATTCATCAATGAGCATGAAAAGGATACACTCGAACATATGATTACTGCTTTGTTATCGTGCCAAAAGAGTTTCATTCACATGGATTGATACAAGTCACTGAGGATCCAAAAGATGATCTGGTACTAATTGATATAATGGCTCTAAGTTGGAAGATCTGCATCAGTTATTTTGGCTAGCCCATATTGTCTATACGTTTTTTTCAATATATTTTGCATATATTGTTGATGAAATTTGTGCCATTGTGTATATTTGTTACGCCAGATTTTAAGGTTCTATGTTTTGTTCATACTGAAAGACAATTATCTTCAAGAAAGACGATTACTCTGAGGCAAGCCAAAGGAAATAAAAAATTAACTGCAGTAGGTCCAGCGTGATGTTGATCCTGAAGGCTATTTGGTGTGTCGACTCTTGGTTCTTTCAAAACAATTTTATGTCTACCTAATCAAGTTTGGTAATCTAATAGGATGTTTACCTAATCAAGTTTAGTAGTCTATTAGTATGAACGCTCTTCCTTGTTGCTGGTTAGTTCGACTGGAACTAAATTTCAGAAAGCTTGATGTTTGCCTAATGACGTCCATCATTGGGCCAATTCCAACACATTGAACACAAGCCATATTTGCCGTAAAAATAGCACGGGCTAGCCAATTTTTGGACTGATAATTGAAAAAATGCCACTATGTTGCTGAAACACAGAAGTTCCAGCATAATATACTGGAGATTGGTACTCCCAGTGGCGGAGGCAGGATCTCCGGGAAAGGGGTTCAATTTTTTTTTTTAGCTAGTGTTAATTGAACCTATGACCTTATGAAGGTTTTGAACCCCCTTTACCACTAAACTACACTTTTGGGTTGTGTTAAGGGGTTCAAAACGTAAAAATTGCACGGGGCGCCCTATTTGGTCGCCCCCATTTAACCTATACCCATTTTTTTTTTTAAACTTTTAACTTGTAACCACTTCTTAAAAAACTTCAGCTCCCTTTCTCCTCCCCTTCTCTTCCATTTTCTTTTTTCTTCTTCTCCCGTGGCCCTCTTGTACGGTTTTTCTCTCTACTGGGTTTGCACCCTGTGGTATCATTTTAAACAATCGTATTGCTTCATTCTGTTATGAAACAGAACTTCTAATGAGAATTGATTCGTCGTAAACCAACCTTTGTTTGTGAAAACTCTCTGAGGGTTACCAAGATCAGGACCAACTCCCATATTCACCAAATATTGACACATATCTTCCCATTTATTTAACAAATTACAGTGTTTCAACATGTTTCATTAAACTAGAACATCTTGATAGTGGGATTCCCCAGTTACAAAGACAAGAACTTCAGCTCTAGAGCTAAATTTTCCCAGTTACAACACAAAAACTTCAGTTCTAGAACTGAAATGTTTGCGTTGTAACTGGGAAAATTCAGCTCTAGTACCTAATATTAATAGGTGATTAAAAAACTTCAGCTCTAGAGCTGAAGTTTCTCAGTTATAACATAAAAACTTCAGCTCTAGAGCTGAAGTTTGATAGTTAAAAAACAAAAACTTCAGCTCTAGAGCTGAAGTTTTTGTGTTGTAACTGGTAAACTTCAACTCTATAGTTGAATTTTAGGCCCTGTTAGTAAAACTAGAAGCTTATTTGTTGCTGTTAGATCTCTTAGCTAGTTCTCTTATTTTGCACGTGTTAGTAAAACTAGAAGCTTATTTACCCCCTCCATTGTAACTTTTGTTTAGCTGGATATTGTGAGCACATGATTTTTGCCACACTCAAATTACTCCTATAGAATTCATTCAATTAGATTTTTTCTTTTAATATCTGAGTTTTTTGGAATTAATTGCATAGTTTGTGTTTTGTTTGCATTTTTATGTGCATTTTTAGGTGTCATAAAAAATAAAATTACAAAATAGTATACTTGCATTTAGTACCTAATTTTAGATTTTTAGGATTAATTAAACATCATTGAAAATAAGAGAAAAATAACAAAAATAAATCTTTTACATTTTTGTTCCTTTAATTTTACTTTTTGTTTAATTTTCTTCTTAAAATTAGGATCTAGATAATTTTAGGAAATTAATTAGTTTTATGTTAGAGTTAAATTAGGTTTTAGCTATGTTTTTTATTTTTTGTACTTAATAAAATCTAAAAATTAAATAAATAAAGGAAGAAAAGAAGAAGGAAATAAAAGAGATTGAGAAGTCAAAAGAAGATCAAATAGGCTGGCCCACTTTGGGGCGTTCTCGTGCAAATCCCAGCCCAAAACCCCTCCAAACCCGTTGCCCGACCAAGCCCAAATACCCAGTAACCCGGTCCAGCCCCCAGGCCACTAAAACAACGTCGTATTGTCACTTTAAATCCGAGCCATCCGTTCACTCTAATCCAACGGCCCTTAATTGATATCGATTTTACATAAAATTGTCCTAAAAATCAGAAAACCCTAGAGACCAAGGTCTTCATCCTCGTACCTACTGTCCCCGCCGGCTCCACCCAATTCCGCCGCCGGAAATCGCCCACGGCGGCGGCGGTTGTCCAACGACCCTGAAATTTACACCACCCTCTCTTCTTCACCTCCCCGTTCTATATCCGCCATTGATTTCCTTCAAATATCACCCAAATACCTCGAATAAGTCAAACCCTAGCGTCGCCACCGCTGTGAACGGCGGCGCCACCCTCCAAATCACTTCAAAATAACACCCTGGACTCTCCTCATGTCCCTCTTCCCAAATCCTTGGCTATCTTCTTCCGAATCGTCTTGTATGGCGTCGAATTTCAAATCCAAGAAGCGGTGGGACCCTAGGACCTCATTGGTGAGTTTTTTCTTTTTCTCTTCTTCATTAGTTTCTCTTCCATGACCGTTGTGTCTTCATGATTAATCAATTTAGGTTTTGTTTTTCTTTTTAGCATTCCGTCTAGAATCAGTAGTCGAAGTTGTTTTGTCTGTTCTTATTTGTTTATCTTCATGTTTGTTTGAATTTTAATTCACTGATAATGAATAGCATGAATTTATTTTGTCATTAGTTAGGCATAGTTCTTGTTCAATGCTCTAGGTTTGGTTTAAGTCTTGATTTTTAAATCAGTGGGGTCTCCTCTCACTCGATCAACCTTCTTCTTGATTAATTGATGTTGTTGTTTTAGTCTTTTATATTGATGTGATTCTGTTCTTTTCTGATTTGATTAAGTAGTTCCTGATTCAATTTTGTTCAAAATGCTTATTGGTTTAGTGAATAAATTTAGTTAGGTTAACAATTAGTTAGATTTAATCTCCAAGTTTAGATTCGTTGGTCTGAATGATGAAGTTCAAATTTAGGACTTGTTTGGACTTAGCTGAAATTCTCAATTTTGTGGTTAGTTAACCATAGTTACTGATAGGCTTAATTAGGGTAAAAGAGGGTGAGGTATGGCTTGGTATTAAGTTAGTAATTTCAAAACAAATTCAGGGGTAATCTGGGTACTTAAAATTGGTTAGAATGTTGTAGGTTAAACTAGAACGCCCTAGAATATTCTAAAATAGAGCCTCAATTATAATTTCAGGAACTTAGGGCAATAACTTAGGCAACAAGTCAAAACATTAGGGACTAATGAACAAAATCTGAAAATAAAAAGGGGGGAAAATGAGTGAATGCATTCTAGAAGATTCCTCCCCCTTTCTTGCCTATAAAAGGCAGGCCTCCTACCTTCATTAACAAGTTTACACACATCTGAAAATTCCAAAAAAATTCCAGCTCCTAAATTTGAACTTCATCATTCAGACCAACGAATCTAAACTTGGAGATTAAATNTTCAAAAATTTCTCTTAGATCTTATTTTCTGCCGAAAAAAAACAAAAACAAACAAAAAAATACAGTAGAAAACTCCTAAAATACTGTTTCATTGAATTCTCTAGGTTAATTTTTGAGTTATAGGCATTAATTATCATCCTTTAGCTTGACATTGAAGTGTTGAAGTTGTTGAGTGTTCCTGGATCCAGTTTCCAGCTCATTTGGGTCTGTTTAAGTTGTTTCTAGTGGGTTTAGTTGATTGATTTGGGTTTGAAACATTTCCTGGGCAGAGTTCAAGCTAGAGTGGTCTGTTCAATCAATTTTTGGATCTGTTTGGCTGGTTTTTCATTGCTGGACTTTAAGTTGACTTGCTGTGATACTGCTGATTCCTTTGCTGTGACTTGAACTGCTGTTGATCTCTCCTTTCTTGTTATATTTTCATCTCCAGGTATTCATTTTGCTACTACACAGTTGTATAGCATCCGTTTGCGAGTGAATAAGAGTCAATGCACAATTTCTCAAGCTCAATTAGCCTATTGCATTCCTACTGCTTTTCATAGTAATATGAATCTATGTGTTTTTGTGACTAAATAGGAATTGATGTGTGTAATTGTAGGAATCAGTTTGCTAGCCTTACCACTGTTTAATTGGACTGTATAAAGGACTGCATAAAGGACTGTTAATAGGAATCTCTGTATATGGACTAATGAAAGGGGACTGATGTATAAATGTATGTGCCAATTGTAAACGGCCTCAGTCGAAGCTATTAGGATAGTTGTAGTTTTAAGCTTCAGATGACTGTTCAAACTATTAGTTTCGATGTGTTTATCAAATGCTTAGATTTCAATATGTTTATCAAATGCTGGCTATTTTTAAACTTAATGCAGTGTTGCCTTTCTAAAAAAGTTTGGTTTCTATAGAATGAATCAATATCAAATGCTGAAATCTAAAACTATGCTTGGGAGTCTGTTTATTAGATGCATTGTTAACATCATGCCGTTATTAGAAAGTAATTCAGGAATTAGTTAGGATTTTCAGCATTAGATTTCTTTTGTCTGGCTAAATAATTATCAGAATTTCGATCAAGCGCCTTTCCTTGTTTGAGTTTAAATTGGCTTACAAATGAAGTTCATCTAGTTTAACATTAAAATGCGGATGAGTTGGTAAATCAAAGATCCTGGATATACTGATGTTGATTTTGTTTGGGCTCCTGACATTTGAGGGAAATTGGGCCCATTGCCTGGTTTAATTGCCCAAGTGGACGATTTGATTCCTGGCAGTCCTAAGATGAGTATGTTCACTATTGGGCTGATGCTGAAGCCCAGTTGCCGGGCAGCTTCTCGTTACAGGCCTGGGCCAAATTTTCAAGGCCCAAAAATGTTGGAAGCTGAAATTCCTTTAAAATCATACTAGGAATATGAGGATTAATTTGCGAATATAAATTTGAGCTTTCGAGTTAGGTAGCGGGTTCAAATTAAGAGGTTTCCCCTTTTGTTTGAATTCGGACTTGAACTCGAGGCTCGAATTTTATAAATGCAAATTAACTAGGCCCCTTTAGAGACAAAAGAAATAGAAAATCGTAGTCTGCTTTATGTTGGCCTTTAAACAATAAAAATGAGATGAGCCTCGCCAAACAAAATACATAAATTGCGAGGCCCTCTTTAAGTGCTTATATTAAAATACTTAGAATTCAGGGCGTGCCGTTTAGCGAATTTCACGGCCTCCCGCAAACATAATAATCCGTTAGTCGCTTTTAGGCGTGCTTTTAATAATTTTACCTTCTTAAATACGGGTGTGCATTTCATGCAACCCAAATCCAAATCCTAAAACGTTGAATAAAAATATGTCGAGGATCCGGGTGCATTTCATGTGACGTGATCTAAACACACGTTTTAAACGACGTTCACTTTCTTAAAATTTTTAATTAAAAGCGGTGAAATAATTCTAAAATTGTAGTATAGGATGACATGTATAAAATCATATTTTAGCCATTTATAATAATTTAAGCGATTGTCCTAGAACCACGGGATCCGTGGGTGCCTAACACCTTCCCTCGGGTCAACAAAATTTTTTATTCAGAATTTCTGGTTCGCAGACTCCAAATGGGAAGTTGACAATTTTCATCGATTTGGGATTCAAGCTAAACCGGTGGCTTGGGACACCAAAAGCCAATCCTTTCCCAAGTGGCGACTCTAAAAAATAAATAAATAATCTCATTTTGAATAATGTCACTTAAATTGAAAAAACTCCCTTATACATTATCTCTTCGGGGTAGGTGTGTAAAAAAGGAGGTGTGACAGATATATATGATGCCCTTGTTTGAAATGGTAGTTATTATGTTTTTCATGAGTATGTATTATACGATTACTTGACGTGTGAAAACTAGAGAAGCATGAATTAGCCTCTTGGTCGGTAACTGAAGTTGTCTAAGAAAGAACTCTTTAGTACCAAACAGAGGTGGCAGTAAAAGCCAGAAGAAAGCGCAATGTTAGTGTGCTGAATTCAGGTTACAAGCTTATTGCAGGTCAGAGAAGACATGATATTTCCTTCTGTTGTATTGGCTGATATTTACTTGCATTGATATTTTCAGTAATAGGATCGTGAAGTTGCTATTTAGTTCCAGAGGCTACCAACTCTAGAGCTGAAGCTTACAAACAAAAACTTCAGCTCTAGAGCTGAAGTTCGATAGTTAAAAAACAAAAACTTTTACAAACAAAAAGTCGCCAGTTACAAACAAAAACTTCAGCTCTAGAGCTGAACTTTAGGCCCGACTACTAAAATGCTGAAGTTTTGCACGATTGCCTTTGCTACTTCAGCCCCGTATGCTAAAGTTATGCTAAAAAGTGGGTACGCTTGCAATTTTTTTTGCAAAGCGGGCATAAGTTAAAACGTGACACAAAAACGGGTATAGATGCAAATGCCCTGTTCAAAACTTAATATATAGTGGTAAAAAACAGCTTTTGCCTTATATATACAGTGTAATTTTTTGGCGGAAGGGGGTTCACCTGAACCCCCTCCGCCCCCAAGTCCGCCATTGGGTACACCTGTGTATTATGCTGGAACTCCAACCGATATATTATATTGGAACTCCAGTATATGCTGCTGGAAGTCCAGTATATTATATTAGAATTCCAGTATATTATGCTGGAGTATTTTTTGGAATTTGAACGGTGTTTTCGTTCAGATTTATCTTTATACGAAAGTGGCTAAATTTCGATTACTTTTGAAGTTGTGGCTATTTTTGAATGACCACTTATAAATCTGGCTATTTTTTAATTTCTCCCATATTTTGCCCTAGGGATGGAAATTTGAACCCAAATTCATTTAATCGGCCCAACTCGCTCTAGGTTTGGCTGGTAATTGACCCGCCCAAACTCATTTGTTGAATTCAGCCTATTTTGACGCTGCCCGTTTCGGTCCATCTAAAATTAGGTTGATTTTTAATACAAATTGATCCATGAGGACCTACTATGAATCTTGTCCCATGTTTAGCACGGGCTAGCTTCCAACTAGTATATACTATAAAAGAACAATTTGATCGCGTTCGAGTTTCTATTAGAACATGTAATCAGCAGTAATTAGTTCATGAAACAGGAGCTAGAGAGATAAAAAAGATGTCCTACAATTTATGGGAAGAAGACTTGCAGAGCCCGTTTGGATGGGTTTAAAAACTGTCTTTTAAGCACACATATTTAAAAGCACTTTTTAAGTGTTAGCTGATTTTTATAAATAAATAGTTCACCAAAAATACTCTTTGAAAAGTGTTTTTTATTTTTAAAAATATATTTTTTAAAATAAGTTAATTTTAATAGCTTGACCAAACAAGTTAGGTTCAGAACCCACCTATCATCAGGATTATATTTTCTACACTTTTCTAAAAGCATTGGATAAGATAATGTAGCCAATAATTAGCACATATCCAAAAAAGGCCACACACGTAACAACAAGACATCTCTCTCTCTTAACAACTAACGTGTATTTTGCCGCCAAATAAAACCACCTCTTTTTTAGGGTTATTTTCACATTTATATATTAAAAAACTGTCACAACGACATATATGTAAGAAATTTTACGATCTACACCTTGAATTACAAACAATTCAGTGTAAATCCTGTCATAATAATTAGGGTCATGAAACTAGATTATTTTTTCAGTATACGCATAAAAATGTCATATTTAAGAAAAAATACCAGATTAATCATATTTTCCTGATCGTGAAAACGACAAATTATTTTCCCTCCCTTTTGCTTTCTTACATTTAAATTACGTAAACAGATGAGTTCTTTTAGTTTCTTAAAGGCGGAGAGCGAATACCAACTATTCTGAAAATTCTTTTATTTACAACTTTTTCATTAAAAAAAATGAAAGCCAATTAACGTAGAGAAAGGACCAGTTATTCTTGAGCTCTTTAATCCTACTTTCCATCTATTTATTTTATTAGCAAATCAACTTTTCAAGTTTTGATCAATACACTTTTAACCCATACTTTTATGAAACACAACTTAGGGCTCGTTTGGCCTTTTTTTTTTTAAAAACTTTTCTTAGGAATCACTATTTCACCATGAAAAATTCAAATTTCACTTGAAGAGATAAATTTCAGATTTTTTCGAAAATTTAAAAAATTCTAAAAAGTTATTTTCCAAAATTTTCATGTCAATCACTCATAAAAGTTCAAAAAAACCTTCAAATTGTATTCATGTTCAAACACAACTCTAATTTTTAAATAGTATTTTTACTTTGAATTTTTTTTTTCTTCGCTTTTTTTGGAATTTCACAATTATTATGTCTGAACGCCCACTTTAAAATTAGGATTTATATATATAAAGTACTCCCATTTTTATCTCGAAACAATAGAATACCTGCTAAAATAACCAGAAAACCTGCTTCACCCGAAAATTTTCAGACCATCTAAATGCTAATCATTGAACGTTCCAGTATTGTTGTCTGCAAATTCTATAAACTAGCCAGGGTGACCATTTACTTTTTTTTTGGGGGGTTAAAATTCCGGCATGGGATTGCCGACAGACGACGCCGTAGTGATTCAGAAAGGGAAGAAGCCTTGTGAACCTTATGTAATTACCGTGAATTGTCCAGATAAAACCGGCCTCGGCTGTGATATTTGTTATACTATTCTCGATTTTGGTCTCTATATTATCAAAGGAGGTAATCTACTAATCTTATATCGTATCGTTTTTTATTTTTATATATCCCAGGTTCACGTTTCTCCATATGCTTCTAGCTCCGATCTTATAGATTATTTACTGTTGCTTGTTGCGGGATTATACCAAGTTTCAATTTGTTTTTAATGATTTTAACAGACTACCCGTATTTTCATGTTAAGGGAAGCTTTGTTTCCTATTTCTGTTTTGAAATTATATAGCTCAATTGCCAGCATTTATGCATGCTTTGTCTAGTTTTTTGGTGACACTTTTAGGCACATATGTATGTAGTGATATATATGCTAATGGATATTGCAAATGTTTGTCTACTGTCTCGGACTCGGCTTATATATGTATGTAGAAATTAGAATATTTGAAGAAATCTTAAGAAGTTTGTATATGTATTAAAGGTGCAGGCACGATGTTTAAATCATGGATTCACCATGAAGTTATGCTACCATATTGGTTTTCACGCTTTTGTTGGGGTGAATGAACATCGAGTTGTACAGTCTTAGCTTTCGGACTTTGCATCTCCTGTTCTCTTAAAACTATTGTGATGTACTAATGACGGTGACATAACTAAGAATTTGAGTAAGGGGATTCAAAAAAATGTAAAAATGTCACACCTAAAATATGAACCAATGTCAAGGGGATTCAATATTTTATATATGTAAAAAAAATATTTTACCCTTCCTGCACAGTGCAAGATTCCGGCGAAGGGGATTTAACTGAACCCCCTACACCAAAGGTAGCTCTGCCATTGACTAGTTGCTGGCAATTTAGCTCCCTTGATCTATCTAGTTTTCCTTTTTTCTTCGTCTTTAGTAAGTGCTCTCAAAGTTTCTATGAATCAGATGTTTCAACAGATGGGATATGGTGCTATGTGATATTATGGGTGGTTCCTCATGCTTCCTCACCTATGGTAAGGTGGGGGAATTTGAAGGAGCGCCTTCTATCAGTATGCCCGTCATGTTCTGTTTCATTCTATTTGAACCAACCTTCTCCGCCTGCCGCTTCTTCTCCTGTATACCTGCTGACATTTTGCAGCCGTGACCGAAGAGGATTATTGCACGGTAAAATAAATTTCTTGCTGGTCCTAATTTTTGACTAATGTTTTTTCTTTTCTGATTTAATTGCATGATTTTGCTAGATGTTACCCAAGTTCTCTGCGAGCTTGAGCTTACCATCCAAAGGGTAAAGGTGACAACAACTCCAGATGGTCGTGTGCTGGACCTTTTCTTCATAACAGACAACTTGTAAGGAAATCTCTTCCCCATTTTGGTCAAAGAATATCGAGTTTTAGAGTTGTAATGGACCTGTCGTTGTTCTTGTTGTGATATCTTAAACAGTCTGCTGCAGAACTTGGGTTAAATGCATGGCGGAGCGGGACAGTGGGGTCTGAATGAAAAAAGAGAATCTGGTTTAAGTGAATTAACTGTTAACACGTCTTGAATAGGAATTACCCTGTTTTGTTAACTTTTTGTGTCTTTCCGCTGCAGTGTCTTGGGGCTTACATGATGCTTCTTCATTTTAGACTCTCACAAGAGGGTTTGCTCTGATGGTAAGCAACCTCCACTTCCAACCAAGAGGTTGTGAGTTCGAGTCTCCCCAAGAGCAAGGTGGGAAGTTCTTGAAGGGAAGGATGCCGAGGGTTTATTTGGAAACAACCTCTCTACCCTAGGGTAGGGTTAAGGTCTGCGTACACACTATCCTCCCCAGACCCCACTAAGTGGGATTATACTGGGTAGTTGTTGTTGTTGTTGTTGTTGTTGTTGTACTAATTTATTATGTAGGTCTTATTGGATTTAAAAGAAAAAAAACTAGGTATTCTCGTATTTGTTCCGTTGATGTTGCTTTATTTGTATCAAACTGACTTTTAAGAATGTTAATAAGCATGCATGATATATCCCTGTTCAGAAGACAAATAACATCCATTTCTGATACGTAAGGTCTTGTTTTCATCCATACTTTATATTGGACTAACAAAATATAATCTGCAGATGATGTTTTCATTTACCTTTTCCTGCCTTAAATATTATAATTGCATTCCCTTGTGTCTATTACCAATTATATTATTATTCAGAGAGGTTAATGATGGAAAAAGAAATATTTTTGAGATATTGTAATATAGATCTTTCAGCACAAAGCTTCTGCTTTTCTACTGTGTTAATTAAAGATCTTATAGCTATCGATGATATCTCTTCACTAATATTCATGTTCAGGGAGCTCTTACACACAAAAGAGAGGCAAGATGAGACGTACAAACAGCTGCATGCTGTTCTGAGCCAATCATTTAGTTGTGAGCTTCAGTTAGCAGGCCCACAGTATGACAACCTGCAATGTGTCTCTTCTCTTCCTCCATCAGTTGCTGAGGAACTATTTAGGTGCGAACTATCAGATAATGAATTTCGCACACAGGTTCTTAGCCCAGATATGATGAATTTGAAGAGGGCTAGTGTGACAATAGATGATTCGATGAGCCCCGCGCATACATTACTTCAGATTGGTTGTGTTGATCACAAGGGTTTTCTTTATGACATTATGCGCACATTGAAAGACTGCAATATTCAGGTACTGACTATTATATTAAAAATTATATATTTCTTACTTTTCCCCTTTCATTTTTGTTGTTTATAGTTATGAGAGTATCCTGTTATTGGCTGTATTGACCTGAATTGGGTTCCTCCCTGACTTCAATGAGTTTGAAGTCGATAATTGCATTATTTTCTACTACAACAACTATTACGCCTCAATCCTGTGCAAGTTTGGGTCGACTATATGCATCCTCATTGTCCATGTCTAAAAGATTAGTTTCTTTAGCCCTAGAAGTTCTGTACTGGCATATAAATCTTTAACAAGGTCAAAGGACTCCTAGCAAACATTGGACCAAAAGTACTAGATTGTCTATGCTATAGAGAAAATTAGGCGCAAGTTCAATGATATTGTCAATGTTGTCTTTGATCTCCACTTTGATGAAATGGTAAACATTATGCCTATGCAGAAGCACCCTCAATAGTCTTATTTTGTCTCCTAATCCAGTGCTAGGTCCTGATCTTGTTCCACCAAATATCTTCATCTCCTATTCTTTAACCTCACACGTAAAATGACACTGCCTCTCTAAAATGCCGTTCCTACTTTCCTTTATGGTGTATTCTAAATGTTATCCACTTTCTTTAAACTGAAAATTTTAATATATTTTAAATACTGAAGTTTCATGGTTCCGCTTCTAGTCTTCTCAGTACAATTTTATCTTTTCTTCTACTCTCCTAAAACACAGAGATTCACATGTTTTTCATGAAAAGAAAATATCTCAAACTAAAAGTGAACAGCCAAAATGGGACATAAGGAATAATGTATTCTTGGTAGGTAATCATTATTGTAAGTTTGTGTCTTCTGTTATGGAAACTGAATGCTTGTTTACCTATCAAACGAAGGAAGAAGATGATTCTTCCCGTTACTGTTTTAATGATATCTAAAGCAAAACCTTGTTCTGTAACACTTGCCGAATATTTCAAAAGTTTGATGTTCATAGATGAGATTTTGTTTTCTTCCAAATCCATTACTTTCATCTCGGTTTATATTTCTACATGTCATTGGATTATATCGTACTGAAATAATGAATTAGAAAAGCATGCTGGTTAATCTGATAGTTGATCCTTCCTCTTGTGTTTAGATTGCTTATGGTCGATTTTCACCAGTTAATAAGGGTCAGAGGGAATTAGACCTTTTTATTCGGCAGAAGGATGGGAAAAAGATTGTGGATCCAGATAAACAAGATGTTCTTTGTTCCCGCTTAAAAGCGGAAATGCTTCATCCTCTACGTGTTATCATCACAAATCGTGGGCCAGATACTGAACTTTTGGTTGCTAATCCTGTGGAGCTATCTGGAAAGGGCAGACCACGTGTCTTCTATGACGTTACACTGGCAATGAAGACCTTAGGGATCTGCATCTTCTTGGTAAGTATCTAGTGGTGAAGGAATGTTTCAAAGTGATGGATTGTGTGTGTATGCACCTTTGCTTAAAGGACAAAGTTGTAAAGAAAATTGAATGGAGGCGTTATCTCTTTAAGTGACTAACCTCCCATTTATAGACCTGGTGATCATACCCATGTTTTTTAATTTTATAGCTCCGGATGGTTCACTACATCACTTCATCCCTCTTCACACGGTGGATGACCTTTAATATATTTTTGCAGGCGGAAATTGGAAGGCATTGTACAAGCGATCACGTGTGGGAGGTTTACAGATTCCTTCTAGACGAAAATTGTAGATGTGACATGTCATGTATGGTTGGTAGAAATCAGATTGTAGACAAAGTCAGAAGAACGTTGATGGGTTGGTGAGCTCAATCACTGGCTCTCTTATGGTCTTGCTGAAGAATTTATTATGAGTGGTGAGCTTATCCTTCATCTTATTGTCCTACTAACCTTTTTAGGCATTTTGTATCTAAAATTGTGTGTCAAGCATTGATGATCCCTTTGTACAGTTCATCCGTAAATTATTGCCACATTTAATTGAGCTTGTCTTTATAGTGTGTGTTAGTTAGATCTCCTTAAAGAAACTTACTCTCTTCCCTTTTCTTTCATCTACCTCATGTTGTATCGGCATTTGTGAAATATATTTGTGCCTTGCTTCTTTGAAGTTCTGTTACATCTCTGAAAGGAATTCTGGATTTACAAATATCTTTGAAATGATTAGTAGACCTCATTCTACATGTTGCTACCATGGTCATATTGCTAGTTATGCTTATCTCATTGACTCATTTTTCATTATTCTTGTTTTGCTTAATCCCAAATCACATATTAATCGTGATTTTACCTTGTTTATGCCCCCATGACCTTCCTCGTTGTCGTAGCCCCCACGGGCACCTCATTTCTACCTTGGAACTGTAAACTGTTGGTATATTTCTTAGACAACCTTTTTACTTCTTTGTTACCTCCTTTCTTCTTTGGCGGGTGTCTTTGTTAATTGAGTGTGCTGATAACACTTGTATAAGAATTAATTGTTGTGTTAAATCTGGAAGGTCTATGCAAAGTCTTGAAGAATGAATGGATTGTGCTTTAACAGGAAGATTTTTGGATCATAACATGATACTAGCTTGTTAACCTTAGCAATATTGACTTGCCTGTTAGAATACCAACAGCTTTCTCTCCTATCAGGGTGCAAACTAGGCTGTTTAGCTTGGTTTTATAAAGATCTTTTTGCGATGAATCTCTTCTTTTGTTTTCCTTTTTTTTTTTTTTTTTTTTTCTGTTGTATATAATTGATGTAGATTTCTCACAAGATAGGGGTAAGGTCTGCGTACACACTACCCTCCCCAGACCCCACAGTGTGGTATAATACTGGATATGTTATTGTTGTTGTATAATTGATGCAGATTAAAACACATCCAAAATGTTTGTGAAAAGTTTCTTCAAAGTTAGATCTGGCTAGTGGTTTTGTTGAGCTCCTTATAGAAGTTTGACCGGTAGCTATGTTGCCAATGCATTTGAAAAGGTGGCCAAACTCTAATAACGGAGCCTAAAAGTGGCTACGCCAACTAATTTTTTCAATAATTGCCCTAGCTCGATATTTTCAAGTTAATGCCAGTTTGCCAACCGGTTATAAATGTGAAGATTCTTTGTTGCATGATGGCCTTTGATCAATCACAGTACTCATCTCAAAATGGCCATTAACACTTCTGTACCTGATAATGTGACCACTCGAACTCATAAACGCAACGTGGATTTAAGATACAATTAGACAAATGAAGGATCTCATACAGGAGCATAATTACAATTTACAAAGCCCAACATAATGCAAGGGAGAAAATGAACTTGCATATGTTTTGTCCAAGTATGAAGGTGCATTGCAGGATCTTTTAATGGCCGAGTTATTTTTGATGTTCGGTAGGAGCATATATAAGACAGATAATGCCTAACTTCAGCTTCAAACATACCAAACATTTTTTTTTCGCTTGTTAAGATGGAGGGGATTTTTTTAGTTTAATAGTTGGCTGATTGTATATGCAGTGTATCTATATGCAATAGCAGTAGGAACAAGTGTGATTAATCGTAGCTTAGTGATTGCACAATTTTTTGTGCCCCCTTGTTTTATAGAGAGTTGGGCATGCCCAACCTACATTGTCCCCCCTTCTGTATGTTTTCACCTTTTGGATGTTAATATACTGTTGGGTCTGCCTAACCTTCCACCACAATGGTTAGAGTCTTACACAATTAGCCGATTAGATTTTTTTTTTATCGGTATATTTAAATTAGACAATATATATATATATATATATATATATAT